>JAOEHY010034846.1:25924-53744 GCA_025447955.1 Psilopsiagon aurifrons | reverse complement strand
AACAAGTCCCCCCCCCCCCCCATTAAAACAAGTCTTGTTGCCAACTGGATGCCAAAGATTTGGACGGGCTCAAAACCAATCTGAACAAATTAAATAAAGAAAAATATCACGGGTGACTTAAAAAGAAAATAATAATCCGTGGCCAGGAAACCCCAAAGCCACGGGACTGCTTCAAGAGTATGGCGATGGCGGTATCACCAAACTTCAGCACTGCTCCCTCTGCTTTGAGTACTTGCTCTTAGACACTGTCTAAGCCAGAACACTGGAAGGCAGAGACCTCCTGTCTGATCCAGAACAGCTGCTTTCATGTAATCAGTAAGACAGAACACCCATCAACAGGCTGCATGTGCTCAACACCATTTGGTTTTAGTCCTTCGACCAATCATTTCAGACTACTTCTAATACACATGCCATGCTCTCTAGCACTCGTCATCAGAAAGGGAAATCTAAAGAAGATACTGTCCCTCCTGCCAAAACAACTAAGATGCTTGGGAGTGTCCAAGACCCTTGCAGACATCAGGCAACACTTCAAGCAGTCAAATAGTACGCCGCAGGGGTAAAAGTGGTCTCCTGGTCCTCTCCCAAGGATGACTCACATCTCCTCTCTTTAACCCCAAGCAGAGATGAGAAACTGCTTGAATTGGAGGGCTCAAACATGAAAGGAATTTGTATTACATCATCCAGCCCATTTCCTGCCATCGTCTTACAACCCCAGAGCTTTAGCAGGCCTATTCATCAGCAAGGTAATCGCTACTTCCCTTGAGAAGCTGCTTACATGACTGAAGGAGCTTATTGTCAGGAAGTCTTCTCACGTATCTCAAATCAGATGCACTCCTCAACTTCCCATACAACTTCTCTCCTATGGTTATATTTTTCCCTCGTGATATTGAGCAACCATGACCAAGGCATGCACTCACTAGTGTGGAGCTTGCTGAAGGTGTTTATGGAGGAGTTCTGCAAGGAAATGATTCCATGCCTTGTGTGCAGAGAGGCTAGAAAGGCAGAAGACACAAGGGAAAAGATAAATATAGGGCCAGAGCCCTCTATATCTGCTTTGTTTGCAAGGCTTGTGTCAACTGCAAGACACTGTGCTTCCTGTATTAAGAGGTTTGATGGTAGGAAATAAGCTGAACAGAAAGGAAAGGAGAGATTTGGGGGAATGTGGCCAATATAAGCACAGAGACTCAGTTCAGAGTGACATTTCAGAAAGCAGTTTTATAACAAGCTCAGTTATTTAGTGGAGTTACAGTTCCTTCTAATCACAATTCCTAAGTCTTTTCTGCAGTTTCTCAGAGATGTAGTCTGGCTTGAGGAAACAAGGAACCACTTCTTTGTGCTTCAAGTGATCAAAATGTCTTACCAAGACAGCTCTGGATTCAGGGGAGAAGTATTGCTATATTAGTTTCCATGGATCTTATCTTCTGTCTTCCAACTCATCCTGATTGATTGGACTTCAGTCTGTAACCAACTCCTCCTTCAATTTTTAGCTAAACACTCTGCTCTCTATCTTCCTTCTCAGACATCATGATTTACGTTGCTTTTAACTTAACCCTCTCCACTCTCACACCACTTTTTTTACCTTCTGAATGTGCTGAGTTATAAGCACTGTTAGATGCAATCCAGTAAAGGATTTCCCAAACTCCCCGCTCCTGCAGTGTTAAATGCCTTTCCATAACACATCTTAACTACCCCACATCCTTTACAGCTTAGGTGCTAAATGGTAACCCCCCCACACCTTACCCCACTGGTTAGCCCACTGCACATCTTCTGTGTGCAGCTGCCTCACAGATGCTTCCCATCTCCTGAGTATGCTGGACACATTTGCCCAGACCCCATTCTCTACCAGGAAGCTCATTACTTTCTATCAGACATTGCACTTAGGTCAGTAACAGAATATCCCTTTGGTTCTGTCTAGTACAGAGTGGAAACATTTCACTGCTGGCCTGAAGAGAGGCTGTGGGAGCCAGGAAGCACTAGATTTAGCAGTCTTAATCCTAGTTCACCTCATTTTAAACATAAGGAAGATGTTTAGAAGTTTTTCTCTCATTAGCCTGCTCCAATTCCAAATCTGGGGTTGTTTGCCTTCAAGCAGAGAGGCGCTCCTCAGAAGCACCAGGAACACCAAGTCTGGTCTTCTCCATTTTGTTTGGAGGATTCTCAGCTGCTTCCTGATCTTTATCCTGGCTATTCATTCAAGAAGTAAGATGTTAACGTTTAAGCCTTTCTAGAACCTCTCTGTCCCCCAGTTCAAGCGCTTGTATTAAATACACTCTAGACAAACCCAAAGTGTAAGCAACAACCAGACCAAAACCCAACAAATAACCCTCCATTTTAGCTCCTGAAAAACTTAACACTTTGATTGCCACAGTCTCACAGGTTACCGAGGCAGTTAGCATACATACTATAGGGTTTATGTGCATGGTCAGTTACAAGCAGGAAACCAAATCAAAACCCAAGATGCTTTTCAGGAACAGTACTTACAGATTTAAACTCTTGAGACAGGGAGTCTTTATTCCGAGACTAACAATACAGCACTGGAAAGAGAGCGTGGCTGGTGCTATCACGGTACAAATAAAAACCAACCAAGTGGCCAAACTATTTTCCTCAAGAAGGTGACTTTTTATTTGTTTTATGACAAGATCATCTCAGCCTGTTAATACTAAACCAAGAGGGTTTTGTGGATAGCCTAAACCATGCTGCTGCTAAAGTTCCCAATATCCCTAAATTCAACTTCATCCACATAATGGAGAAGAGGAATTTAGGTGAAGGAGCCTCAGACCACACAGAGGAGAGGACAGAGGTTTGCCCCTTTGAACTCTGCTGAGATCCCCACTGCTCACTGCAGAGACCACCAGCGGGAGCAGTGCCTCTGTGCAGGCAGCTCCAACAGGAAGCCCAGTGACCTGCTGTCCTGCCTCCCCACGGGAGCTCGCACACACCCTTCGCATCTCAGGATGAAGGGCTTCCTTGCCCAGCTCCCCATGTCAGGAGCGACTAAGCAAAGAAAACAAACAGGGGGAAAAAAGCAACAGGGGAGGTTTCCTGTTCTCACAGACTGCCACCACAGAAGTTCAGTTCATCCAGACCAGCTTGTGGCCCCGGGGAAGGGAGTGCACACAGCCACCATGTCCCAGCAGATATTCCAAAGCAGCAAGCAAGTGAAGACCCAGGGGAACAGGCTGACAATTGGAGAGGATTTAACAGCATTTCACCTTAAGCTTGAACTCAAACCAAAGGGATAGTGATAAAGCTGTTCCTAGCAGTTGCCATGGGCACCCACGCTACCTTGTACTGCGGTCTCATCTACATACATGAGAACAACAACAGGTCAAGCCTGGCGAGTGCTCAGATGGAAAACCAGCCACCGAAATTAAGCTGTTGAAGGAAATGTCACTTGTGACGGCTAACAATGTTTCCACCACATTAGTACCAAGCCAACAGCCCAATTTGATTTAAGAATTATACTCACGCAAGTACAAGCTTTTAACAGAGGCTTCAAACCAATATCCTAACCTGCTGTGATAGCTGAGGATCACTTTCTATAACAGAAGAGGCATAATAGCTCAAACATCCTGACTGAGTTCTGCTGTCTGCAATTACCTCTCTCTCCTCCTCTCTTCCTTTCAGCAGCAGCTAAACAAGGTGTTCTTGGCCATTTTGCTTCCTGTTTGGGCACAGAATTGCTCTGTGCAGCTGCCAAATTCTGCCATAGAAGTGCCAGTATTCAGCACTCGAATAAATTTCAGATACCATGTCGAATATACATTTGGACATGAAAAGCACTAGAGCTGTATGACATAGGCCTTGGCTTTATATAAAATGAGCTGGCACAGCTAGCATGGAATAGCCTTCTGGAAGTATTTATTCTTGATGAGTTGGTCTGTATGTAAAAGTTGTATCAGTATAGCTGTAACAGTCATTTTCCATGCTGAGACCAACTCATAGTACCCCAGAGCTGCTTGTCACAGCTTGGGAAATGAAGCAAGGAAGTCTTGGTTCACTGCCTTTTAGGCAGGCGCTCGTGTTACTAAGAAAGAAACACCATTTTGTTGGCAGGCCCAACAGAGGGATAAAGAACTGAACAGTCCCCAGAGAGTAAGCTCTCCTCACCAAAATACTTGGTTCTCTTCTTGCTTAACAATGTTACACTAATGCTTCCCTTATTTTGCCTTCACTGTCCCTGCCATCGGCCTACCTCTGGGGAAAAGGAGGGGCATCCTGCCATTCCTGTACGTGCGTTAGACATCCACAGAGCAAACCTTGAATTCTGGAGAACAGTCCGAGAGCTCTCCAGTTCCTTACATGGCTGTAACATAGACCCAGTAGTATACGCTGCAACACAAAACCTTCTCCTTTCAGGCAAGCACACACCATAATGACTTAGCACATGTTTCCCAGGCCCTATCACCACAAGAAGTCCACTAAGCCAGCACTCTGGCAGGGCAGGTGAGGAACAAGGGGGCTGCACAACTACCTAAAGTTCTGGGTTATCATAAGGTAATCACACCCCACAGAATTAAAGAGGAACACAGCTTCAGCATGAACCCACCTCCTTTACCTCAGCGCTGCTGCCCATGTGTGATGAGGACAGAATGCTTAAATATTTGGGAAAGGATACAAAATAAACTTCATGCTGTAGACCTACGCATTCCCAAATGGCCAAAGCGAGGACTCAAACCAATCATGGATTTCCACTAGCAGGAAGAAAAAAACCTATGATAATCTGGAACATCTGGGCATGATTTAACCACTAGAGGGTGTAAAAACAGCACAGTGAAAGGTTTGCAGCCAGCAATTAACAGCATTTAGAGCTTGAAGGAGCGAATTAAAGGGACATATAAAGAAGTGGAGGACTTAGATGCTATGTAAGGTGAAAGAGAGGGCAAGTTATAGCCCCAGAATTTCTAGCAGGACTACTGTGGCTACACAGCCCTAAAAATAAAGCTCTGCTTTGCTATTTCTGGTAAGGAAAACACTGTGGTGAAAAGCACAAGTATTTACAATCAAGAATTGCAACGGTAAAGAACAAAACACAGAGATTTACACTCACCAGATGAAACTCAGCTCCTAATCTGAGGAAATCAGACACAAGTGCTCCTGCATGTCAGAATTACTTTGTTACAAGCTCAAGATCACTACACATATTCCCACACCACTTCCTTCCTCCTTCCCCAGAGCAGAAAGGCAGGTGATGGAGCAGCCATTGCTGTCTCCCACACCAGCCCAAGTGTGTGGCAACAGAAGATTTCTTTTCCTGCTGCTATCATATTAAAGGCTCCCAATCAAATTAGCTAAAAGCTTTGAAATCTCATTAGTGAAAACCAGACCTGAATTTAAGCTGCTTCAAGGCCAAAAGCAAGACAGAAGGACAATCACTGCAGATCAAGACAATACCAGAACGGGGGGGAGGGAGGAAAGGGGAGACCAAAAATAGTTTTTATAAGTATTTGCTAAAATGAAAACATGCAAACTGAAATCTCCCTAAAGCTACCTGCCATCTGAAATGTATATGCACACTTGCTAATACACCTTACTCCTATATTCACCCATACAGAGCCCTCCAAGGCTGCCCAGGCTGTAATTCTCATTTCACGCCCTAGCTGTTGTAGAGCTTCCTGTGCCCATCTCCACTGATCTGGTGACCTACCAGCAACAGCAGCTCTGGGCTTTCAAATCAGAAGAGTTATTAAGGGATGAGAAGAAGGAGGAAATCTGTGAAGTGGGACATGCTGGTAGTCACCAAAATGAAACACCTGAAAACACCCCTAAATAGGTAGGTACAGTGATGGGTAAAATTGGGTGCAGAGGTTGCCACCAGAATGGGAAAACTGAAAGCAGATATTAACTGTTTTATGGATCTAGACTGGCTCTGCCTCTCAACCCAGCATATCTTAGCCTGGGTAAACCAGGAATCCAACTCTCATAACATCTCAGTGTGTAATATTTATTCATGCTAGTTACCAGTTTAATATATCCCAGTAGACACTCTGAATAATTTCCTCCTATGTGGAAACTCATAGACACGTTGCAAGCACCAAAGATTTGAGCTCTTCAATTGCTGGGGCTGCACTATGCTGCACTTCCTTCATAAAAACATCTCCCATTAAGCTGTTGCTACATATACCCAGGCCTCATCAAGATATGATGAAAATCACTTTCTTTATATAGCATTACCTGAGAGTATTGAAGAATTTGATTCTGGTTTTGTTATTTGCTCATTTCTGAAATGTGCTGCATTATTGATTTTCTGTGCATATTAATTTCCTGTTACAGTGGTTCATACTCTGCTTTGTGTTAGCACTGCAGAACACTAAAAAAACCCACTTCATTCTAAGAATGGAGATTTAATGTGTGGCAGTTGTATCTTACAACCCATTAAATTTCGTTTGTTCCAAAGCATCTCCTCCTTCCGACACACAAATTCATCAACTGGGATTTCTCCATCTTGGGCCAGGAGGCAAGAGAATGCTTACAGATGTAACACAATGAACAGTGGGATTTTTACTGCTGTAGGGGAACATCCTGAATAAGAGCAAGGGGCAGGGGCCCTGCAGGACTTGAAAGGCAGGCAAGACAAGTTTACAGATACTAGAAACAACCCAATGGGATGTGTCACCCCTAACTCCACCAGCAAAGCAGACTCTCACAAAAACTCAGTGCTGGTTTGCTCCCCAGATGCTGGAAATACAGCAGTTAAGTATAAAACAGGGCCAAGCATGCACTGGCACTGAACACGTACATTCACTAACACTGAGGAGATAGAGTGGGAGCTTATGACAGTGATTATAAGTTATGACATTTTTAAGAATAAAGAATTTCCTGAGCTGTTGGTAATGTAGATGATGTTTAACCCCTTACCAGGCACATTGCCACATACTGCTGGAGGCCGTAAAAAAGATTCAGCTTACCACATATATCTCTGCAAGCATTCCACAATAGAACACAAACCATTTCCACTCCATAATAAGGCAGCCAGGAAGCTGTTGGACAAAACACCCATAAATGCACAGAGACACACACACACATTTACAGCAATCAGACCCTTACTTGATTGTCTCTTGCTGGGTATCCATGATAACCTGAAGTCAGAGGCTCGTTCTGCAAGACAAGAAAACAAAGAGTGAATGTAGGGGTTACAAGGAAGAGAAACCAAGGAATTATGCGTCTGTCTTAACTCAGCCAAAAACAAGAACCTGCATGAAATGAAGGAAGGATAAGCTAAGATTAAAGCATTCTGCTAACTTCCTATTTCCCATGTAAGCCAATATACCTAAATTAATTTTCAACAGCATGTGCCAAACTGTGCAGAAAGGAAAAGAAGAAAAGAAAAAAAGCCATAAAATAAGCATAAACAAATCCTGCCTTACCCTCTGTAATTTCAGTGGTATATAATATTCGTAATTTTCCAGAGAATTCTTATATGCAAACTTCATTTATCATCACGAACACTGAACAAAACAGAACATAAAATTACAGAAACTGCCGCCCACCTTGCCCAATCTTGAAGAAACGTTTCCCTAAACACTAGCCATAAAGTGAAATTTTCTCCTTTTCAAAACTATACTAATAGCTTAATGCGAACTTAAAAAGCAGTCAGTGTATCTTTAAACACACCAGTAAGCCCAAGCAATACATTGCACACTCCCAGTGGGAGACCAAAGCTCTAGACTTGCTTATTTCACCCCACAAAGCTCTCTGAGCCAATGCATTTTGCACTATTCGCAGCCCCATCACACTGTTCTGTGGGGATTTATGAACCTCCAACACTTCTGGAATCTCTCCATGAAATTCCCAGACCTGTCTCTATTTTAGCAGTGCAGTGGGGATTAAGATAACATACTTCATGATACTTCCCGAATGTTTATTTCAGTCTCTTAATTTATTTTCTGTTACTCTCCCTCCAACACTTCCTACTTGAAACAGGGAGAGGGCACTCACACATGCCCTGTGCATGCACCTCCCTCTCTCTGGATAGAGGATAAACTAAACTAGACCAAGCCTATATCAATTTCACCCTGGTACCAGTGCATTCACAAGCAACTCCTAGTAGAATGCTAGGACGAGGAAAGACAGTAGCCACCCTCCACAATCAGCTTTTGAGTCTGCTCGTATCTGTTGTTATGACTTGTGAGGAGCAACTCCGAAGCCAGCCATGCGCTTTCTCCAGCAGCTCCTGGGGAATCAGGGGTGCAGAGGCAGGCCAAAGGGGAAGACCCTAACAAAACAATTCCAAATTGTCAAAAACAAAGATATCCTGGTCACGAAGCTGACAGAGATGTGTGATCACTGTCAGCAGGAGTTTTTGTTGAGACAGAGTTTTGAGCTGGGATATTTGGGTTAAACAGGCCAGCTCCTACCAGACAGAAGTCTTCTGCCCTATACAGAGCCTATGGTTGCTGGCACAACTTTGCAGTTTACACAAGAACACTTCAAACACAACTTCTGCTAAAAAGCAGTGTGCTAATATTTCAATACAGTGACTAGCAATGCTATTTTAGGTTTGTATTCATCCTCCCTCTCTTCCTCTTTACCTCAAACCTGCCCCGGGGATCCTCCATGGAAACTTGCCAGGAAACATCCAGCCTCTCAGGCTCCTGCACTAAAGCTACAGTAGCACGCACAGTATGAGAGCTTCAAGGACAACAAAACTTCTGGGAGCCAATTTGTGGGATTAACAGTAATTAATTAGGTTGACCACCCTGTGAGTACATTCTTCTCAAACACTACTAGCCAGCAAGCAGGTAAAGCAGAAATAATACAGAAAGAGAAGGAACAACAGAGAAGTTGGAAGAAGCAAGAGGAGACTGACAGCTACAGCACCATCCAAAGCATTTGGGTTTTAACTACGAATGAAATTAAGAACCAAGCAGCATCATGATGAAAAGGCAGGCTAGTACTTCCCTCCCCCAGTGTAACCAAACATTGTAAGTTCAGTGATTGTTTCTCTCACACACTACAGTCTACCAACTTACACTTAAGTGCCATAAATGTTCACTTTGTTATCAGGAGATACAGTGTTCTCCAAAAAGACCATCCCAGGTACTCTTTTAACAGTACTTGTCCACAGCAGCTGCAACGTCAGTACCTCAGACATGCTCATGCGGCAGTCTGTCTCAACACCTCAGAAAACAGACAGATTTCCACGCAGAAAACAATGAATAAATGGAGAAGTTGCCCCTACAGAAAACAAGCTGAAAGTTGTCATGAAGAAAGGAAAAAAAATTGTTATTTTGAGGATGATTTCTTCACATCGGGGACTGTTACTATGAGGCTGTAGCAGAAAAGAGACAGAACAGAACCTTGTGGGATTTCCTAAAGTCAAAGGACCTAAATGCCCTGAAACCATGTTTAGAAACAGAATGGTTCCACTGTAGAAGCAAATCGCAAGAACGAGAAAAGGAAGAGAAAGACAATTATAGAGATCTGAGGGCAGCCCACTCTATGGAAGAGAAAGAAACAAGAGAGATATGGAGGAAAAAAAAAAAACCCAAACACCACAGCTAGCAATTTGCACTTTGTTTTTGGAAGACAAATCCCACAAATCACAGACTAAAAATGTTCAAGGGGTATGGTTGCATCAGAAGGCAAAAGAAGAGGTGAAAGAAGGTTAGATTAGCAAAGCTAGAGTTTGGAGAAAGCAGGGGTTAGAAAGAGGGTAGCAGCTGAGCACTGAGGTCATAAAAAGGCCAAAGATATCTCTGCCTTTCATACAGCAACACCACCACCAAGTACTGAACCCTTTACAAAATCCCCGCTGTGCGTATCATTGCTCTAATTGAACTTAACTCTCCAAGAGAAGGCAGGAAGCGCCTAGGGAAACCGTCTCCCGCCAATAATCTCCAGTGCTGCCAATTTTACAGGTCACTAATGGTGAATCCAGGGCCTGCTGCATGATTATTCCATACAGAGTTTGCTTTTGTTGAAAACTAAACAGAGCAAGAAGTAAAAGCGCTAAACTCCTGCAACTGGAACATGACAGTCAAAAGATGTCCAGACAGAAAACCCCTGATAGTTAGCGGGTGATCTAAGGCAGCAGAGGCTGGGGATACAACTCAATCTCCTCCTCTGCCTGCACACACACAAAACCAATCTTACAAAATGGAAGTAAAAAGAGAGAGAGAGGGCACGTTTGACATATAAACACCCTGCCAACAAATATGGACTGCCCCTGCCTTCAGGCAGCAGCCTGGTGGGAGAGGGCATCCCCAGATAACTCCATCTCTCTTGCAACTCCCTCCTGACAATTACATTTCTCTTTCAATACCGACATGCAACCAGACACCGGTAAAGAAATTGAGTCAGGCAGTGCTAGCCTGCAAAATGAAATCAAACTGACACTGGGATGTTTCATTACTTTGTTTACCAGAGAAAGGCATTTCTCAGGCACTTGCAATTTGCTTTAGAGTGGGGAGAAAAAAAAACCCAAAAGCCCTAGAAACTAATACAGTACATCAGCTTTCTGCAACACATATTGTGATTTTAGTGAAACCATACTGACGATCTCACACATGAGCTTCCACACTTCCATAGGATTTGTGAGCATTGCGGCTGTACCTCAGCAACAGTCTCTGCGCCAGGCAACTGGTTTTAACAGGATGAAAGTCACAACTCAAGTCAAATCCATGAAGCCTACAACCCTCTCTCTTTCCTTCAATTTTTTTCCCCTTTAATTTCCCAGCCTTCCTAACACAAGTTCTTTTCCATTGACATTTGCAATAGTAACATTTGACACAACTGCAAGCCACGGGTACAAAGTAAACACGGTACAGCCATTTGCTGGTGCCTGAAGGAGATCCTCCTGCAATAGCAGAACAGCCAGGCTTGGGGATCATTGGGTATTTTGACACCTCTCAACTTGATGAATTTTAAAAGTTGCTGAATTTGATGCATCTGGAAAACATGAGGAACTGCCAAGAAACCAGCACACCATTAAGAAGTGATCAGTTCTGCGGGTGATGTTAACTTATGAAAGGCCACAGAGGACTGGAGTAGAGTCAGTCCTCTGCAGGAAATGTCACAACTGTAACATAATGGAAGGTCTGCAAGTCCTTCTTCTTCAAAGTAAGTTTTAGCTTAAAGAGGCAGTAATTTTCCTTGACCTAACTTGACCCCAGAACAAATTAATTTTTCATCACAGACTCGCCACTTTGCCAGACACAACAATTAGAGAGGCCTGATTAGCAATTGTTTCTTGACAGCCAAACATAACCTAAAGCCCGCAGATTAAAACTCTGCTGGTAGGAACTGTTATCTTGGTGAGTTCATTCGTACGTCCCCAGCCAGAGAATCAGTTCCTGCCACATCCAAGCTTCAATTTCAAGTGTAGTATCCTTTCGGTTGCAAAGATAACCTCAGAAACATGACCAAGCCATCTCTTCCCTGGATGTGTGTTGTGCCCGCTTTCCAGACAATACTGGAAAAGTGGAGTGAAGTTAATGCAGTTATTTTGAGTTTCACAACTGCCTCCTAGGTCCTGAGCAACAGCAGCAAAACCGACAGAAGAACTCATCTGCCTCTGCTCCGGCTGCCCCCAAGAGTTCCTGGCAGCACAGCAGCCCGGTGGCTTGGACAGAAGAGGCGATGGAGACTTGCAGCTTCAGAAAGCCAGAAACCCCCACACTACACAGAGCAACAACAAAGGCAACAAGAAATCACTTGTTCCTCCTGAAAGCAAAATGGGATTTTGAAGTGGTGAGATAGCACAAGCTACACATTTACCAGAGACTTGTGCTACACAGAGAGAAACCACTTTTCTAGAACACAGAGAATAAGATGTTAAAAAACAAAACAACAACAAAAAAAAGAAAGCTGGCAACTAAACTGTTAATCTGAAAGTGACAGCCGCGAAAAAGCAAAGCTTGCGAACCAGAGAGAAATCCCAGCACTGCTCACCACAGCCCAGGCACTTCACCATCTTTCCTGCTTTACTTCCTGCACAGCAGGAAAGACAGAAAGCCCGTGCTGGGTAAGGGGGGACTTGAAAAAAGGCTTTTTAGTATTTTAGCTGTGGCAGAGCGCAAGTAAAACTGTAAACACCTTGACCTTATTATCAGTTACCAAGAAAATAGGCAATTCCTCATTGGACCCTTACATGCACAAATTACTGCATATAAGCAAAAAGGAAATATCTGTCTCTTTGTCCAGGTGTATGCGATGCATTCAGTCTAGCTTCTCAATTGTGTGTGGCATTTCCCTACCCCAAATTGTCTGTGGATAAAGTTAATGGGAAAAGCAGCGTGTAGGGGTGAATTACTGACTATTAATGAAAAACTGAACTAAAGTAGTTTTTAAATGGATCTTAATGTCACCCTTCTCCCTCGATACTTACCCTAATTTGACATATAGCTCTTGCTGATCACTCTGCAGTTCCAGTAACTGCAACTATAGTGTGGGACAAATCCCTTCAGCTGTCTTCACTTTCAATTAAACTTGCTTCTCAGCTTTTGGCCGGTTTCCAGACACGCAAACGTCATCTAGCAAAGGATTCCCATTTATTTGCTTCCTTGTCAGTGTCCTGAAATCAACCTGTACAGTTTTGTGGCTGCAAGTACACAGGTTTACATTTTCTTATTACCTGTCCTTTTTGAGGTTTTTTAAGTTGTGTTTGAGGACTAAAGGCTTGAAATCTGATGAAAGGCTCCACACCAAGTACGCTGCGTTCAACTGCCCTTGATGGCTGCGAAGACTCCTGCTGGCTAGCACTGCCCTGGCTTCCCATACACACCCAAATCGCTATGGTCACTTCCTGAGGGAGGGAAAACTGGAGCTGCTGCTGCTAACATGGTGCTCCAGCTGCATGAAGCCCGATGCTGGCAGCTGCCCCCAGGACAGCAGAGGAGCACCCGTGGGCTCCCCGCTTCAGGGCCTGGCAGAGGCTGGGATGCAGGCCCATCCGGACCCTCTTCCTGCCTGGAATTCTGGCCCAGTTGCTGCAGTGACGGCAGCCTCCGGCCTGCCCTCCTCTTCACGGGTTTCCCTTTCTCCTAAAAACACCTTGTTTTCAGCAGCAGCCAGTATGATGTTGGTCAAATAGGACAGGGGAGCTCCTGGCCAGGACCCCGCTGCCTTGCACAGCCCCCTGACAGGATTCCCCACCTCCAGCCCCACAGCACAAGGGGGTCCCCCACACCAGCCTCAAGGCTTTGCAAGCCTACAGCTCTAAAGAGCTTCACCCCTGTAGTACCCTGCAGCCCACCACCTGCCTTTGAGCCTGCAGGCCCTCCTCTCCACCATCACTGAAGAGCAGGGGCCCAGCCAAGAGGGAGGCCAGGCCTGCCAGAGGCTCCCTGGGCGGGAAGCCCAGTGACACAGTAACGACAAGAAAGGAGGGTGATGTCAGATTAATAGAAATAGCCGCCTGCCCTGACCACAGTTCGAATAGTTTAGGAGCAGTTAGCTAGGCAAGCCCACGAGGTGGACAACTCCGCAGGAGGCTGCATCCCTGTCAAACAGGGAGCACCCTGCTAAAGCTGCCCAAACATGCCTGTGCAGCTCTCTGTATTTGAAATACAGCTTAACTCCGACCTCCTGGCACCTTCTGTTCGCAAAACACTATATATACAACAGGAATAATAACGGGTTGGCATAGCAGGGGCTGCAGAACGGAATACACACAAACATACATCTCACCAAACCACACGGATTTAAACTTTCAGGTCTGTTAAATTCAGTATGCAACAAGTTTACTCAGGGTTTAAGCTGACAGAGTCCATACGAAGTTACAATACAGATGTCTCATTTTGCAGAAAGGAGGGGGATTTTCATACACAGAAATCACTTCCACAGACAAAACAGAAGAGCTAAAATTGAAGTATTTTACAGAGATTTGTTATAAGAAGAAGCAATGGAAGTAGCTTTCTGAAGGTCAGAAGCAGCTTTCCACCAACAGGCTTTTTCATTTTCCGGATGAGCCAGGGGGTGTCTTCAGCTCCTCAAAGACATAAGACTTCACTAATCTGTGCAATTTAGATGTCCAAAACAAAACCATACAGTTTTATTTTGGACTACATATGGCAGCATCCTCATACTGCTCTGGGCATAAAGGAAATACAGCCCGCTTTTGCTGGTCCATGACCTAGGTTGGCAATAATAGATCCAGTGTGAGTTAAAGCCCCTGGGAATACCGGGCACAGTGTGACATCTGTGATCGAGCAAATGCAAGGACGCTCTGCATGCACGGAAGTCAACAGCACAGCGTATTGATTTCCCTCCTCTTTTACTAGGCAGAAGCATTTTAAAATGGCAGCTTGTCTTCGGTTCCACTCTTACTCAACAGGACGGGGTTCATAACAAGGCTTTAAAATCCAGCACTGGGGGCACCTCTGGATGCCATAATTGCTATATGGGGCTGAGGAAGCATTTCACATGTAACTTACGCTAAGCCACTCATTACAAAGCAACATGCTCATGGCATAAAAAGCTGTCCTGCTCATACAGGACAACTGCAAGTTTCCTCAAAGTGGAGTACGGAGTTCTGCCTTCACAGCTTCACTGCTCCTGCTGCCTCAAAAACCAGACTGGAGAACACGGAAGAGAACAAGGTGAGGGAGGTGACAGACCACAGATCCAGAAGCAAAGTCAGTTTATCACAAGCTTCATGGCTGATTTTAAAGATACTCAGAGGCTGTTGCTCTAGGGTGAAAAGGAAAGAAGAGTACCCCTAATTTTGAGAAGAAAATTATAGTTGTTATATTATCTGCAGAAGAAAAAGCTGAAACCAATTTGCTGGTTGGGTGTGAAGAGGCTGTGACAGAAAATTAAACCTGCCTTGTTTTTCGGGGAAGTGGCACAAAAAAGAGGCACAACAGCACACAATTCAGACAAAAATCTTGCTGTATACCAAGTGCTGCAGGCAAATAGGTGCGAGAGACATTTTCTGTGCCCTGGACACGCTGGCCTGATTGCATAAGCTGCCCTAGATAGTTACAGAAATTGTTTTCCCAGGTTTGCATTACAAGCCAACTTTCCTTTCCCCAGAGACATAATTTCTTCGAGCAGCCTGGCCAACTGCAGTTCCATCTCCAGGGCACTGTAGGTGCCCACAGACAGCCTGAGAAAGGATTGAAGCGAGGCGGGCAGGACGATGGGACGGAGCTGTAATGGCAAGGGGTTAAAAAGCCCGGAGGAGGCAGAGAGCACAAGGCTTGGGGCACAGGGTGAAGAAAAGGCAGGCTTCAGGAGTGCCTCGGCAGCCAGGGCTGTTTCTGATTAAGCCTGCAGGACTGTGGAGCTGCACAGGAAGCGCCGGGGGGGGGGGGGTTAGGGGTCTCACTGCCGCCATCCCAAACACACTAGAAATCTTTGTGTTCCAGCAGCACCATCTGGAAACAGTTAGAGAGAAACAACTCCCCGGCCTCCCCTCCCAAAATAATGAAAAAAGAATAAATCCACTCCTAAGACCATTAAGCCTGGCCTCTCCATCCCCCTCCTGGAAAGCTCCTCTCCCTGCAAGAGTGGGGAACAAAAGGGCATCTATAAAAGGGAAAGAAACCCCCTTGAGTGCTGTGAGGGCGACCTGCACAGCGTGGCAGCTCTCTCTGCTCACAAGGAGCATCCCAATGTGGCATCACAAGGGACAGAGAAACATCGAACCCTCTGTCTCTTGGGCATGCTGCTTCAGAAGCAGCCCCCATGAAAGATCATCCAGTGCACTAACTGCACATCATAAGAACAACGGGAAGAAAACCTGGATGGCAAGTCATTCTGAAGGTAGAATATCCCCAAATGGGAGCTGCGCATGTTGAGGGCTCACCCTGAATTTTGGTCACTTGAAAGCTCTCATGTGTGTGCCACGTATGAACATACAGATGCAAGAGAACCCACTCCAGCAGAGATAAATATTCCAGTCACAGGCAAGAGACTTAATTCCATTCTTAAGACAACACAAAGACCATGAAGCGAAGCACATCCGCATGGAGATGCTCCCCTGCTGCCTCAAAGGTACCAAGAGTCAGAAGGGCAACAGAGTCCAACACAGCCATTTCCCACCACCGAAGGTCTCCTTTCAGTAAGGCCTGGGACAGCTCATTAGTGCATCAGCACATGTTCTGGAGACAAAGAGGGTGTCTGTTTCCAAAATGCCATTCACAAGTATTTTAAAAGGGAAAAGGAAAGGTCATGACTGTTGAATTTTACCAGAATAAATCCTTGTGTAACAGTTTGCAAGAGAGGTACTCCCCTTGCAAGAGTTGTTATCTCCATGAGGCAGTAAAGCCTGCAGGGTTTTTACCCTTCCCTCCTTGCCTTTACCTTTATTCACCTCTCCCACACATATCAGTATTTTTCAGGGGTTTTCTTCTAATTAGACATCCAAGCACTACACACTTGCCTATAAAAATGCAGAAACATATCAAAACAAAATCAAAGCTAACCTTTCAACATCCCAATTAAGCAATTACACATGGAAAGTAACATGAGTGATTCCTGCTATAACACAATGCCATTCCACTACAGAAAACACACCTTTGCTCTTCTTCTTACACCCTCTCAGTGACTGAGTGCCATCTCTTTATGGGCCACAGACAGTCTGGATGGGATGTGACCACATGCTAATGCAATTCATAAAAATAACTCTTAAAATAACAGGCTTTCTCAGCCATTAACTAAGGACTCCTTGGAATCCAATTCTGCTACACAAACCTCCTCACTGTTCCTGCAAAGCTAACTACTGCTAAACATGACTGTCCCGAGACGCCAGCATGGTAGCTGCGGTCACACTTCTCTATTGAGCATATGGAAAGAGAGGAATCCTACCTAAACTATCAAAAATACCCACCCTACACAAGCTGCTCAGTATGGCAAATTATAGCCGATGTCCCAACCTAGCCAAATAACTTATGCTGGAGGTACGAAGCATCCCAGGGCAGCCAATGGTCACAGCTAGAAAGGGGTTAAAAGAGGGAGGAAAGAAGCACTAACCAAAGAATCTCCTTGCCTCCCAAAGGAGGAACACCTCCTGTGTGGAATAGTTTTGAGAGGAGGTGCAGTATGTGCTTTGTTTCGAAACTTTAAGAGAAAGGAAGAAAGACCTGCCCTTCATTTGGAAGCCTGCATCCAAAAATTCAGGAGAGCTAGGAAGATTCAAAACAAAACACCACCCAACCCAGCTATGGGGACAGAACCAGGCATTTACAGTAATTTACTGTTTCCATTTCATTGCCCACAGAAGCAAGCCAAAGCCATTCCAAAGGCGTTTCTAAGAAAGACCGTGTTACTGCAGAGAGCAAAATTATCCAGCAAGATATCTCTAACTGGTCTGAACTCTTCGGTTTGGCCCCTATGAGAGTGCTAGCCCTGATTACAAGGGGAAAAATGGGTTTCTGCTGCCTGTGTTCTACTCTTACGGGCCAAGAACTTTATGTATTAATGGAAAACAAGTGAGACACTGCCAGCAGTCTTGGACATTGGACATTCTTATACTACTGTACATTCCGTGTTTAAATACAGCCACCAACCACAAAAATAAGATTGCAATTAAACAGTAAGAGGTCGTAAGAACAGATCGTGCCTGTGAAAGGTCAAGACACGTGCCAGGGATCTTTGTGGTGCCTGCAGTATTAAAGCACCAGGCTGCTGCACACCAGGAACATAGGAGGCTGCGAGACATGGGTCTACCAAGCAAGCAGGAGACACAGTTCTCTCCTGCAGCATCCCACAAGCCTGCAATACATTCCTCTCTTTTTATCAGCTTTAGGTTTAGTTATATCCCAGAAGTCCTCAAAGCCAGCAGACAACCTCCTGACAGAGCCCCCTATTGTCTTTAGGGATAGTCTGAAGCCTCTGGAAGAAAAATACACAAACACACACACACAAATTCACCCCCAGGATATCTCAACCCCCCTGGACTGCACATTCCTGCCAGCAGCACACAAAAGCAAAGTCCCCTCCCTTCCCTGCCTGCAAGACAAGCCACAATACCAGTGGTGGAACCGACCAAAACAAGTTCCTTGCAGATTTGTGCCCTCTGCCCCCCGGGCTGCTTCCCATCCCAGCCTCCCACAGCTAAAACCACAGACCCCCTTCACCACGTCCCCTGCCATGGTCCCACAGGGCAGAATGGAGCACATACCCCAGCACAGCCAGACAGTCCATCCGCCTGCACCATACGGAGTGTGCAACACACAAGCTCTGACCGCCCTGCCCTCTGTGGGCACTTCTCTGCATCGCTTGCCCATCACCACCCCATCACCATTTTCCACAAAGCTTTCCAGAAGGCAATAACATTAAAATTCTAACAATTTTTAAAAGCCTTTGAAATTACCACTTGGTTTGGATGCGTGCATGTGTGGGAAGCGATTGTCACAGCACATCTACCTAAAGCCTTTTCCTTCACAAATCTAAAAACCTCCTCTGCGTGCAATCCCTGGAGACTTCTTTGCATCAAGAAGTTACATTTCCCTCCCTGAGCCTACAGATGAAATGCAGAGCAGAGATCTAAAAACACTCAGCTCCTGAAATTACAGCACCGTGTGTCTTCTTATGTGGCACATTCATATGAAGGAAACAAAAAAAGGAGCCACCCTCCTACTGAACAAGAAAACATCTTAAATTAGGTACAGAGAAACTGGCAGTATAGCAAACTCCTGAAATGGAGCAGACCAAAGGCACCGTGGCAAAGAACAGATGAGAGAGCCAGTCAAAGCATCAAACCACGCCAAGGCACCACTTGCCTTTTCTGTTTCATTTCTCAAGGTTTCTTTGTAAATACAGCCAACATTCTTATTCAAAGGTCTAGACAGTTGCAGCCCTATAAATTCAGTCCTACTTGCTCCCTCCTTCTGCAAAAAATGGCTGGGCCCAAGTATAAGGAGATTAAAACTGAATGTCATTGGGCTACACAGTGATGCAAACCTTTTAAGAGCATGGTTTTTACAGTCAGGTTAAGCCAACCTCAAAAATCCCACTACCAACAAAGGGAATCGCCCTGTTTTTTCCCCTCTTGCTCCCAGGTGTGCATCCTTTCCTCACCTCCTGCACGCATTGTAGGGATCACAGAAGAACACGGCAAGTCAGATCAGCTTGTTCATCCTCCTGGAAACTAATCCATCAAAAAGGAGAAGGATTACCTTCATGAACAAAGATGGGTACTACAGGCCACGTAATCCCAAACACCTGTACACTGGAGGGTGCAGGACCACATGGCTGGTATCAGGGAGAAGGCAGGGCTCCTCTTTCAACAAAGGCATAGTTTTAGAACAGCTTAAACCAATAATGAAACTGCAACAACATGAGCTTTGCTGACAAGCCTCCTTCTAGAAATGATCAGTCCTTGACATCCATGCCTTATACACAGGCATCTTTAACACTGCTTTAAGATTCAGAGTTTTCACTCCCTCAAAGAACTGATCAGAACATCCCCAATCCTGTATAACCTAACCAGACACGGGTGGTGTTTGCTTGTACTTTTCCCCTCTTTTCATCCCTCAGAGCAGGGAGCAATTCAAGACTGCTGCTGCTCTATGAAAGACTGGAGCTGCTGAAGTGAGTTTTCATGATTGAAGGAATGCTTTGTAGATAGTAGCCACAAGTACCCAAAACCAAACTGTCATACTTGATCTCTTAATTATGTACAGAGTTGTGAGAATGCCCAAGGGAAAAGGTATTTTTATCAATGAAATCCACCCACACTTAGTAGCTAGTTTTCAGATCAGTAATTGGGGAGGGCCTGCAAACACAGACGTTTATATGCTTTTCCCCGCTGAATTTGCACAGAGACACACAGACCCCTTCTGTCTTCAATGCTTTGGATTTGTGACCTCCACGACTTCCAGAAAAAAGCACTGCTCTTCGTTACAGGCCCATACACCACCATCACAAAGAAATGTCAAGGATTTGACAAAGACCAACTGCAGAATTACTGGCTGTCGCTGATTCTGGGGAGGATGGTTATGGTAAGATGAGGCATGTAGAAGACCTTACTATTAAGATGTGCAAAGTGTGCATGTTCTGTCATCAGAGCTATCTGTATTTTAGAAATGTTCCTGGTTCTCAGCTTGATGCTACTCATTCAAGAGCTTTTCTTAAGGAGGACACGAAAAACAAACACCATTTCATTTATATTAGTGACACTGCTTCATGCATTACAAACACCCAAGCTATGACCACAAGGAGATGACACTGTGCGTATATAAAATACACATTTGTACGTGTACGTTAAATATTATCTATATATGAGCCTGACCAAAACTGAAACATAATAGACCTAAAATCAAGTCATAAGGCACCAACACTATCACCTGCAGTGTACAAATGTCTGTCAAAACGAAGCCCGTAATCATCCCGAGTGAAAAAAAGAACCTCCCGAATCCTATCCAATATGAAGACAGCATTGCATCAGTCAGAGTTGGTTGAAAGATAGCACTGGTGCCTGGAGGATTACTTGCAGCTTCAAAGGAGCAGCAGAAAGGAAACAAAAAAGAAAAGATGTTGGAATTTCACATAGATGCAGCTGCTGCATGGGAAAGCTGTTATCAGCTGCACAGAAAGGCACCTTACAGATTCAGGACAGGAGGACTGAACACATGCAAATCACAGATTGAATGAGATTGCTTCTCTCCCCCACTGCTCTTCAATCAGATCAGGAGGATGAGGGAAAGAGCTGGAAATCTGCTACTTTCTGGAAGCAGTCAAAAACCTCCTGGGGGAAGAAAAAAAGAGGGAGGGAAGAAGAACAAGTTTTCCCTTTCTCCTGCTGCCATTACTAAAGCCAAAACGGGTATAAACGAGAAGCTCAAAAACTTGAAATCTCTACTCCACAAAGATACTTTGAAGCCACAAAGCCCCAGACTCTGGCAATGCCAATTCTAGCTCTCCCCAGCATCCCAGAAGCCATGTATTACAATCAGCCTTAGCTTCTCCACTGACTACATGTAGAGCTTGCCATTCATGAGTCCCAGTCCACCAGCTTTTGTATTTATTTCTGGAGGGGCTGAATGCTTTTACCCACAGAAAAAAAAAAAATCACATTCTTAAGCCCTGTGTGCTAATGGGGAAGGCTCCCAGACTGCCTCCCAGTTGCTGCATGAACACCACTGCAGGCTTCACACCTTTGCAACTTGTCTCCCACTCATACAGCTTTAAAAGCAACAGGAGGAAGCTTGTTTCAGACATTTCCCTCTTTTGACAGGGAACTACACCTCTCTCCATTCCAGCTTGATGAAGGACAAAACAGGCATCTTTACCCTGTTCTCTTCCTTCTAGCCTTTTTGATGCAATAATCAGTCAATGCTCACGGACATATGCAATGATCTAAGCCTTCCTAGGCTTGTTTTGCTTCTCTCCATTGAATCACTTCAAGTCTCCTCTGGTGCTTGCTGCAGAGAAGCCACAGCAAGCAGTATTGCAGCCACTACTTCAGAGGTAACAGCATATTCCACTGCTCCAAATATGAGTCAGAGGACAGGAAAAAAGGACAGCACATCCTTCCTCTGGGTTGTCCATCACAGCTGCACAAAGCAAACCGAGGACAGGAAGAGAAGCAGTGACTCTGAAAGACGGTCTTTAGGTGAGGGGATGACGTCCAGCAGGAAAAGCTTTGCACTGGCCAGCAGAGGTGCACCCTCCAGCACCCAGCATTCCCACTGGTGTGAAAGGACTGGGTTTCTCTCTGGAAGGGAACTCTGTTTTTTCCAGCCTCTGCAAGGCTCCAGGGCCCCCTTAAGCACTTCATCAAACACTGAAATCCCAGAGGGCTGTAACAGCACAGGGTTTAAATAAAAAAAGAGGGGAAAAAAGGGCAGCCAGCCCCTGCCACTTTGTACTCAATCACTTACAAACCACCTACAGAAATCAGGGTTTGAGGGAAATCACTGGTCACAATTCTGATTATTACCCCTATCTGCTCCTCAGATACACCAGTTTTTAAATATCAACATGGCTATCGAACAAAAATTCAACCCGTTATCAAGGCCGATTTATTCATCAAAAATCACCAGAAGGAGATTCTGGACAAAGAAGACAACACAAAAGAAGAGCTGATTTACATGATCCAATTAGAGGTGAATAAACACTCACTCCTCTGTGTACCAGGAGGACCTGAAACTTCATCTGATCCTGCCAACGGGGACTAGAGAGCACTCTGGTCAAAGGGAGTTTCCCCAGGGACCAGCCACCTGCTGTAATTGCTTAACAGAGAAAATAGAGAGGAACAAAGCAGAGGATGAACACAACAAAGGTGGTACCAAGCGCACACTCAGAAGTTCTCGCACGGAGAAGTGATGACCTCCTCCAAAAGTATAAAATGTGTCTTACAGCTTTTATGAGTTGTGATAATGCGAACAGTAGCGATCTTTTAAACACTTAAAAAAAAATAGCAAGACTAAAACGTGGGCAAATAGGGAATGATTTCCATAAGAACAATAAAGGAAACACTTCCTCTCAGAAAATGTGAAACCTGATTGCTTTTTAGCACAACAGCCCCTGAAAACTTGGTATGCAGAAAAGAGAACCTCAAATTGTGTGTAGAAAAAATAAGGATGTGGTTTGCAGAGAAATCCACACCACGAAGATGAAATGCGGATAGGGTACAATACCAGATACCACACAAGGAGAGATAATAGAAAAAGATGAGGACCTGGGAGCCCATGCAGCCTTCAGCATGGCTGCAAGGCAGAACCAGATACTGACACGCAAACCTGCCAACAACCCTTCCAGCAGCAAAAAAGCTGGTGCCCACCTACGCTGCAGATAGGAAGACTGCAGGGCAACCCAGCCTCACCGCCCTGCCGCTACACAGCTCCCCAGCCCTGAACACACAGGGTGAGGGGTGCTTCTGGGGCTGGTGCAGCAACGAATCCATCACTGGGTGCTGGCAGGGTGCCTCACACAGGGAATTCAATAGGAACAGCAGGCCAAGGAGGAGTGAATAATTCAGGCACTCTGCTCATTTACACGGCGTTGAGGAAAGATGAAGCCAGAATGCATCACCTTCAGCCACCCTGCGTGCTTACATGTGGGGTCCAAATGGGAAGCCAGTGAGCCAGCGGCACACGGGTGGGAAAGCCCCACGCTACCTGGGAATGCTGCCGGCTTGCCGAACTGTGCCATGCTAGCAGGAGCTGGCAAACCCTGCCTGCCCTTGCCACCAGCGGGAGCGGAGAGCCGACTAGCTACACAGCGCTGCTTGTTCCTCTCACACACAGCTCCCTGTGTCCCGCCGGGAAGGAAAAGCCACTGGGAGGGTCATGTGCTCTCCATCAGCCCAGCTCCCAAAGCTTAAAGCAGAAGAGGATGTAGGCTGATCTCCCACAGCCACCACTCTGCCCTAGGAAAGGCTAATGTTAGATTAGTCTATCAAAAAATAGGGAAAGCTGCAGAGGGAGGGGGGAAAAAGAGATATGGGAAGACAATAAAAACGGGTCGGGGATATGAAAAATGTCAACCTTCAAAGCAACAGGCTTACTGACTCAACATTGCATCATGCAACAGAGGAAACAGCTTTTGGAAAAAGCTGTCTGTGCCCATCAGTAATGTCTGCCCATGACCAGGAGCACAGAAACACTGCGGAGAGTCTCTGTCTCTGCCACGCGGACTGAAAACAGACACTGATTAATTACAACCCCACACACTCCAAAACCACAATTTATCTTGCCACCACCGGGAATGGGAACACCTCAAGAAAGTACCTCTGGGTTTCTTTCTTCCCTTTTCCACAAAATCACATGTAATGCTGAAACTGCTCTGCCAGGCCTCAAGAAGAGACCTGGCAGATCGACCTGATGCTCTGGGTGCTCCCACTTTTAAGGAATGCCTCCCCCAGCACATGCTGCAACACAGCAAAAATGCTTCCAGCACATAATGAGCCTGCTCCCTCCTCCTCAAGCCCAGCAGTCTGCTTTGCCCCAAAACCAGGTACCCCACATTATCCCACCAGCCAGAACAGAAGCATGCTGCCTCAGCCAGGGCATGAACAAACAGCAGTTACAGCAGCCGACGGCAAAGCGCAGGGCCTTGCCGCATTCCAGGCAGCTGCTAACAGTACTGAGTCAGTCAGTCTTCACCATGAGGAGCTCTCCCCATCATTTCTGCTCTCCAGGACTTCCCAACATGCTGATTTGGAGCCAAGCACTTACAAGGTAGCAGCACCAGCACTGTCCAGTGACCACTTCTCCTGGGCATCGTGCTCTAACTTGTGGACATGCTCAAGCAAACAGCGTGTACAATGGCACTGTACAAGGCAAAGCAGATGGAGGTAGATCAGGTCCACTGTGCTCAGCAGGAGCCCCAGGGGGGAAAAGAGAAAACAAGAAAATGAAATCTCTCATTTGCTACCTACTGCACAGGCAGACGGACAGGGCAAGGCATCTTAAGCACAGATGTCTGTCCCATTACAGATCTCCCTGGGGCCTGCCAGGACTTAGACTGTGGTTCAGCAGACAAAGAATCCCAAGTTGAATATGAAGCCTCAAGTAAATCCTCACAAGCCTGGGCTCCAGCCGCAGGTTCTTTATCTTCGCTGCATCTCTAATGCTTTTAAACATTTTTGGCACTCTGCTGACTGTCATAAAGGTAATGCAGGGAATGTGCAAATCTGCACCCAAAAAAACAACTGCAGAGAGAAAACCTCAACTATACTTCAGCTGAATACAAGCTTAGTACATGGCATATTTAGATCAAGCATTTTGACACTTCAGATCATACTGTACAAACACCTGCAAACCAGCAGCTCTTCCTCTGTAAATAGAAGTGGGACGAGAGAGGGAGGAGAAGAGTTTGAAGTCTCTCTCAGTCTTAAATCTCTCATTCCTTTTAACAAACAGGAATTACTGCACCATTAGATTTAGCAGCAGTACTTAAAGACAAATCAGATTTGGCAAGAGGAAAATTAAGCTATTGACTCCTGACATTTGCAACTTCGAGTGTATTAGACCAGCTACTCCATTTATATTTTGTATGCCAGTAAAGAAAGCAGCAGTCTCTAATTAAACAGACACAGCGTAATCTTCACAGGGGGATCAAACGCACCAGAAACCTCCCCCTTCCTGGTGCCACGGCTCCCTGGGAAGCCAGGCTCTCACAGCCTTCGGAAACCATCTCAGCCACGTGAGTCACTGCTGCTATCCCAACGGGGCACGATACAGAGGGCAGTTGCAAGCAGCTGCTGGGACATTGACCAAAACAAGGGAGAAGACTTCAGGCAAGGTCCAGATCTCACCTGCTCCAAAAGGCAAATGCTTCTTCTCACTTCTTGCTTGGTCTAACCACAAGCATCCTCCCCCAAGCTCCCTGTGTCTTTCTCCCCATCAAAGGGGACTATCATTTTAGCTTCACTGACACCGGGATAGACTCCAGAAGCTGGAAGAAACCCATGTGATGTGCCTCTTGCTGGCCAAGGAGGGCCTCATGGAAGAGCTCCTGTGCAGCAATGTCTCAAGCCATTTCCTAACACAAGGGAAAAGAAAAGCAGCACAAACTGGAGGGACAGAGGGCTGTGATTTTGGGGTGCAGAGCTCTATCAAAGCAGGCTTTGGTATCCCTGAATTTTTACAGAAGCAGCAGATTTGCAGCTCTCACTTACTTCCCCACCTCAAATCTTTCAAGGAATTTGTTTATTTCCTACAAGCTCCTCACTATAAAGTGTTTCCTGGTTTTTTCCCTCACTTTTGCAGTGGGCACAAGCAGTACTGGCACTGCTTGGGCACACACTGCCCAAATTCAGTGAAAAAAAGATGAAGGATACAATTTCCCTTTAGCTTTAAACTCCGAAAACCATGAAAAGCCGACATCTGCCACATAAACAACACCTGCAGACAGACATGGATATACACAGGCGCCCACCATAAAATGGACCATGTCAGCCTCCTACTGACACAGCAGCACCTGAGAACCAGCAAAGCATCTTGAAACAAAACTGACCTGAGTTTTTATAACCAACCCTTCTCCAAGAAAAATGGAGCTATCTTATATCATGACCTCCAACCTACAGGAAGCAGCCAAGAGCAGAGAAGGAATATTTAGAGAGAGGAAGCAGCTGGAAAGGGGCCAGATGAATATCTTCAACGTGTACAAAGTTTTCCATCTCCCCATTTCAGTTCCTGGCCCAGCTGAGAGTCACCGAGCAGCGCTGCGCCGAGCCCAGCTGCAAATGAGAACCTCAACCCCGAGGCTCCCCTTGACAATCAAAGGAAGGGCGGGAATCTCTCAGTGAGCCTGCCCAGGAGGTGGAAACACAGCGTATTTGGCCAAATCTTATTACAGGGCATCTCCGGCCTTTCTCTCCTCTGCCGCTTGCTCACCGTGACAGACCATCTACCAGCCACACAGCTCACCAGCACACAGTCGGCCCCCTGTCCCCCCCCCACACACATTCCCCAGCATGCAGCAGTAATTGCCTTTCCTATTAGCCCACAGTGACAAGAGCTGCCATGGCAACCCGCAATGATTTTAATAAGTCCGGTCTGGTTTCAAGGGCAGCCTGTGCGTGCGGGCACACGAGGGAAGAGGGCCTGCCGCCGGCTACACAGCCAGGGCTGGGAGGAACCCCACAGACCAACCCAGGTTTATCCCCCTCCTCTGCAGGATGGAAGGGCAACTGCAAACCCCGCAAGCAGTGTCGATGGGAGAGAGGTCAACAGCCATGCAATGCGCTAAACATGCAAAGGGCTCTGCTGCTGCCCAAGTGATGCTCAACAGCACTGTGGGTACAGCGTGCCATGTCAACGGACACAGTGCTGTACATCTCCCAGCACCAGAGAGATGGGCACTTGATGCCACCTTCCTTCCTGAAGGGACAGCAGAGGCAATTCAGCTTCTTCAACAGCTTTTCTTTCTACGTTACTACCAGAGTCTACTCTCAGGTCATTCCCTGAGTGTCCCGGGCTCCAGAAAGTCAACATGCAGTTACTGGCTTAAGAAACAAAAAAGATCAGTATCAAGGAGAAAAGTTTTGCCATCGTTGTTGCGCACACACACAGAGGAAAACACTACTGGTTTACTGAAGTAAACCAGTATCTGCCCCTCAGCACCTGGGGTCACCTGTCATGGCCTCAGCTACTAATAAACAGGAAGATATGGAAAAGACATGGAAAGATATGGACCTCTTCGAGAGGATCCAGAAAGCAACAGAAATGATCAAAGGGATGTAGCAGCTCTCCCTCAAAGAAAGACTGAGAGAGTTGGGGTTATTCAGTCTGGAGAACACCCGACTCCGAGAACACCTTGGAGAAGCCTTGCAAGCACTTAAACAGAGCCTATAAGAAAAATGGAGACAAACCTTTTAGCAGGGTCTGTTGCAATAGGATGAGGGGTAATGATTTTAAACTACAAGAGGGAAGATTCAGGCTGGACACAAGGAAGAAACTCTTTACACTGAGGGTGGTGAAACACCAGCACAGGTTTCCAGAAGGCTGGTGGCACCCCATCCCTGAAGACATTCAAGGCCAGGCAGGATGTGGTTCTAGGCAACCTGGTCTAGTTGAAGATGCCCCTGCTCATTGCAGGGGGTTGGACTGAATGAGCTCTGAAGGTCCTTTCCAACCCAAACTATCCTATGATTCTATACAAGCACCTTCCCTCCTCCCAAGCACATCCCCAGGCAAGACCTTCCTGGCATGTGCACCCTTAGAGCATACCACAGCCCCCCAGGTCACCCCAACTCCCCAGGTAGCAGCTGGAGCCCTGTGTCCCTTGATCCCAGTACCACAGCACTGAGGTCAGGACTGCGATACCTCAGGCTAACTTGCATATCAGTGTAAATTCATAGAATCATAGAATAGTTAGGGTTGGAAAGGACCTTAAGATCATCCAGATCCAACCCCCCTGACATGGGCAGGGACACCTCACACTAAACCATGCCACCCAAGGCTATGTCCAACCTGGCCTTGAA
>JAOEHY010034846.1:0-25501 GCA_025447955.1 Psilopsiagon aurifrons | reverse complement strand
GACCTTGCACTTGGCATGGTTAAACTTCATCAGGTTGGCATCAGCCCACCTCACAAGCGTGTCAAGGTCTCTCTGGAATGCATTCCTTCCCTCCAATGTATCCACTGAACCACACAGCTTGGTGTCATTGGCAAACCTGTTGAGGGTGCACTCAATCCCGCTGTCCATGTCACTGACAAAGATGTTGAACAAATTACCCTGGAAGATGCAATTACTGCACACCAAGAGCAACGTTGCGCATTACAGATTAACTACACCAAAAAGTAGAACCCAAAAGGCACACCCTTCTCCAAATAAACAGGGGGCTCACAGTTGATACCCTCGTTTTAAACATGTCCTAGCAGGCAGACAGGCACAACATCCACTGCAGTGGAGGAGGCTGAAGTTAGTGATACTCCTCTTTGTCGTTAATCATTTTCTATGAGATCATGAAAAAGAAACTCTGAACCAAATGGAGAGCGGAGGGAAAGGACCACTTCTTTCAGCAGCTGTTTACTCTCAGGTCAGCTTAGCCTCAAGGTGAGGTTTCACCCCATGCACCCCAAAATAGAGAGTCACTAGGTAGGGGCTGTGTCTACTGTAGATACACCATGGACACAAGCTCTTGTGACCCAGAGCAAAGGGGCGTCACCAGACCAACCTACATCAAGTGGCCTGACACTGTTTAACCCAGTAGTACCGATACAACATTTGCAGAACATAAACTTAATACTACTTTTTTTCTTTTTTTTCTTTTTCCTCCCCAAAAGCTTTTTGAAGGTTTGGCTTAATCAGCTGTTGGTCATCCACTCATCAGCTGCTACAGAGGAACAGTTTCTGCTATGCAAACTGCGCAACTATCTACAAACTCCACGTAAAACTTGAACAAACAGACAAGAGCTGCAAGTGTGGCAGGGTGAAGCCCTGATTTCCAAATGGGCTGCAAGGCTAAACCCATAGTATCACCCCAGTCTCACAAGCTACAGACACTCATGGGAGAGAATTCTGTACAACTTCTTCCACCATACCACCTATTTTGCACAAGCCCAAAGAAAATATGAAACATCCCTACCAATAGAATGCAGATCCGCATAAGTATTTACATTGAAGTCAATTTTGGGGCTATAGAAAGATGCTGTAATTAAGTTAAAATATTGCAGAGCCTACCTTCTGATAACATAGCAAGTTGACACTGCATTAGATGGTAGCAGCATGCAGCTCCCCATGCATTCCCAACACCAGCTGAGGACCATCCCCGGAAAGAATGGGCAGCAATTAACTGAGGAAGCCACCCAGTTGAAATCAGGGGAAGAAGGATGGCCCACTGAACCCAGTGCTCTAAGAATTCTGCTCCTCCATAGGTAGCCTGGTAGAGTCATTTCATTCCTCTGTGCATTACTTTGCACCACGAAAAGCACTAGAATTTAAGAAGGGCTCAAATCCACGATAACAGAGGGTAGGCAAAAGAATGCATGGATATTTAACTGCTAAAAACAACGGATTAAATCCATGAACAAGAACCAAGAGATTTGTTTTGATTCCTTTAATGCTATCCGCCTTGAACAAACTCTGTGGATACATTAGTCTCTGGCTAGCCCATACATGACAAAAACACCTCATGCTACCTAACTCACTAGAGTGACAGAGCCACACTGGAAGCAGTGGCGCAAAAACACTGCTGTGATCCTTCTCTACTCCCTCCATACAACACCAGAGCTGTGACTGTGAACCTCTCCCCCAAGCAATAGCACTACTTCATTTTGCTGTACATCCTCCCTTTCCAAGCAGTACGCGAAAATGATGCTCCATCCTTGCCAGATTCATTGCTGCCCAGGGGGTTAAACACAGCAGCAATGAATTGACCAGCCTTGTTAATTTAATTCAGCTACATGGGAAATCTGTAAACACAAGCAGAAGCCATGACAATACTATCAGAGGGCTCTAAACACAGCGCTGTATAATTTGCTCTTGGTTATTACTGCTAACCATGCAAGGAAGAAGAAATTTTCCTACCAGACATTTTATATCTTTACTGTTTAAATTCTTCCAACTAAAAAGAAAGTTTCCTACAGGCTCATTGGGGTTTTTTCTACCCTTCATGCATAGCATGCTGAATTAGCTTTGACAAGACACATTTCCAGCAACTCCAACCTGGGGCAAACTTAACATTAGATGGTGGTGAAAGTCCCCCTCAAGGCACAGGGAAGGCAGCACCATCCTGAAACGGAGCAGCCTTTGGGAGATGAGTGGTACCATGCCCTGTCCTCCCTTCCCACTACCATGTCCACAGTACGCTCGTTCAAATGCAGCCCATACAAAGGTCATTTTTCAAATTCAATTTTTTCTAGCATCTTCTTGGAAATAGAGGCCTCCAGGAGAAACACTATGCCATCTATAGATAAGAAGACTGTTCAGAGAATGAAGCTAACCATCCAAGTGAACTTAACCATCCAACAGCCTTGGCACCCCAGGGAAATCCATCCAAGGCAGAAAAAACACTTACTTAAGAATTAAAATTGAGAAGTGACCTATTAAGAAGTTCTCCATTACTTCATGTGACTGTATTCAACACCAAAATCCTGCCCAAGAAGTCAGAGGCAGAGAAAGCCTTACAATGGTAGGAATTCACCCATGGAAGGGGAAAAATACCACACGTTTACTCCTGCCCAAAGGGCCCAGAGATTTATGGACTGCCTTTAAAATCATATCCTGGAAACAAAAGTAAAATTTGCTGATCCCAGAATCAACCAGACAGATCTACAAACCTCCGAATCTTAACTGCAAACTCCCAAGAATTCCAGCATCAAGACATTGGTGACCTAGAATAAGAAATTGCTCAGGAGAATGGACATACAGAAATTGTTCTTCAGACTAACCCTAAGGATCAAATAAGCCACACAAGCCAAACAACACACTTGATCCTACTGTGCCCTCAAGGCTTTGTCTACTGTACTACACCTTTTCCAGAGTATTTGCATCATTTCTTTATCAAACACCAAATCCAAGAGAACCATCCCCACATAATACTTTACACTAGCCCAAGCATAGAGATTTTATGCTCAGAGACAAACACAGACCACAGAGTTTACAAAGGAGCTTGCTAACGTCTTGTCAGCAACAGTGACAAAATAGCTGAGAACAGACATCCTGGGAAACTTCAGACAACTCCTGCTACACCTTCCAAGGGCTGGCCAGGGACAGGCACTTCCTCAGGCAGCCTGTCACCACATTCATGTTGTATGCTGCAGCTTCCTCATTCTGAAAGGACCAGACCACTCCTCCCAACTCACCTGCAAATCCCCACACCAACAGACTCTAATGCCCAACAGAAACATTTTTATCATAGGATGAACCAGACTTAGTGAAGCACTATCCATTCCACACCTACATGTTAAAATACACAGGCTTGGCTAGTCTTCTCCCTATATATACAGGCACCTCCGATTTTCAGATGCCCACATGGCAAGGAAGGAGAACCACACCACCAAAGGCAAAAAATAGAAGCTGGTACAAAAAGGATGGAACAAATACAGAAAGAATAAATGCTGTATCAAATGCTGCACTGCAAAGCAAGCCAATCTCCATATCAAACTCCAGCAGAGCTGCCAAACCCTGCCCCATGAAGCTACCAAGACTGTGAGCTACTTCTATGGTAAATGCCTGCAGTAATCATGAGTTCCAAATACGAGACAAACACCAAGCTCAAAAAAAACCCCAAAGCAAAAACTATCTTCCTGTTTTCACTGGAAAGGTCATGCCTATTTAAGGAAACCTTCCCAGGCAACATGGACATGCTCCATCTACATCCATCAACTAACAGCCCAGAGTTAAGTGTAATCACTCATCAAAGAATTCCTAGTCCTTAAAAGAATTGTGATCCAAGCTGCGAATCCAACCCATGCTCACCCTGGTATGCAGAGCAGTCACAAATACCTTATACCGCTCACTGATCAGCAGAGGAGGAATCCTTATTCCCCCCTTTAAGCTCTGAGTAATAGCAGGAGAACACACACACACACACGAAGTCTCACAGCACCTCCATCTATTATGATCAACACCTTCCCCATGGGAAACACCCATCCCCAGGAGAACCTATACAATGGTCACAGTTGGGCTGAAAGAGATGGGCTCAGATACGTTCCTAATTCCATAGTCAAAGAAGCTTCAGGACAGAACAGGAAGCATCGAGAATTTTTACTGGTGTTAATATGTGATTTATCGACAGAGAAAAGTCGTTTTTCTGAATCTGCAGTATTTGGCACTGACCACATGATGCTCTTGTTGAAAGAAGACAGAAGAGATGAGGCAAGGTGGTAAAACGCAGCAAGCCTTTTCTGGAACAAAGCAATCAGTGGACATAGGCACACAGAAAAACCCCAGACCTAATTGCAAGCATCATTTCAATTTCCTACCACACCCACACACAGACATATGAACATATATATGTATCAATGAGAGAGAGACACATATATCAGATACTTGGTCAGACAACATATACTCAGATCCTAGTCTCAAGTCACATTCACCACATCCAAGTCCCCCACAATAGTCCAGTTCTTCGCCAAGACCAACTGACAGGTCAGAACTGGGCGCTGGAAGAAGGGATGGACAGATGTTGTGCTGGTTTGGGCTGGGATTGAATTAATTTTCTTCATAGGGTAGCTAGTATGGGGCTGTGTTTGAGATTTGTGCTGCAAACAGTGTTGATAATACCGAGAAGTTTCAGTTACTGCTGACCAGTGCTCACACAGAGTCAAGGCCTTTTCTGCTCCTCAGAACACCCCACCAGCAAGCATGGGAAGTTGGGAAGAGACAGAGCTGACCCAAACTGATCCAAGGGATATTCCATACCATATGACATCATACTCAGTGTATAAAGCTGGGGGAAGAAGAAGAATGAAGGAGGGACATTTGGAGTGATGGTGTTTGTCTTCCCAAGTAACCAATATTGGGTGATAGAGCCCTTCTTTCCTGGAGGTGGCTGAACACCCTCCTGCCAATGGGCAATAGTGAATTAATTCCTTGTTTTGCTTTGCTTGCATGCACAGTTTTGGTTTAGCTATTAAACTGTCTTTATCTCAACAGTTTTTCCACTTCTAGTCTTCTGATTCTCTCCCCCATCCCACAGGGGGAAGAGGATATTTGAGTGAGCAAGCAGCTCTGAGGTGCTTCACTGATGGCTGGGGGTAAACACAACAGATGGAAAAACTAGAAAGAGTTATGTCCCAATGTAACCCTCTTTATTTGAAAATCAAAATCCACAGTTGACCCATTTCCTTTTTAATTCATCTTCTCCTCTTCTCTGAAGCTTTCTCCAGCCCACAGTTGACATTCAGCCACCACACAGACATCACTGCTCACCTTCTGCTGAACACATCCCACCCTGGCAAGCCATAGCCGTGCCTCCACTGTGTTTGTGACTGCGAGCTTTCAGCCCAGATCTCACAACATGAGGCATTAGGCTTGTGGATCACCACTCTTAGGGAAATCTGACCAGCCCAAGAAGTCAGAAGTTTCCAGGAACAACTTAGGTATAAAGGTAATTTAGAGAAAAAGGTTTTGGATCCCACTGGAGACATTTGCAGGTACCAGGTCTCTACTGGATTCATGTGAGCACTTGGGAAGCCTTCAGCCTCATCTCCTCCCTCGTTTTAAGGCAACAAGAGTTCCTCGAACACACACAGAGGCACAAAAGTGGCATTGTCAGGTTGGTGCTTATCTTCCCTTGGGAAAAAGCAGTGGGATGGATTGTTTTATCCTTCCCTACAGCTTTATGCTGTTTCCAGTGTTGTAGTCTGACAATCCTGGCAACAAGACAGAGCATTCATTCCAACACCCTGGCCTTCTTGTCCAGGACTCTGCAGATGGCAGAACCCCAGCCGCACAGCACATTTCTGGTACCCCCATCTTCTCAGCACTGTACTCAGCTAGAAAGAGAACAGAACCAAACACCCATGCAGAAGCAATAAAAACCAGGCAGTAATGGGATGCATTAGGGACACGTTCTTCAACAAAAGGACAGATACTACAGTCACCCAAATACTTTCCACCCAAGAATCCCAAGTAGCAGGAATGTTTTGCAGCCAGATGTGTCACAATCCCTTCACAGCAAAACATGCTTTAGCTTGCCTCCTTCTCCTCTCCACTATCCCCATGCTGACATGTGTCCCCAGGAAGGGCGAAGAGCAGCCCATCCCCACATAGCCAGCACAGAGAGGTGTTTGGGAACTAGTTCCTGCCTTTCCTGTGGGCACAGCAGCTTTCTGCTTGGCAACAAACAGAAACACACTTGTAACTCAAGAGACAAGGTAGCTACTTTCTCTCCTAAAACAGCATTTCAATTGCTAAAGTCAAGACTGTGGGTTAAAGACACTAGTTACAGCCACCCATGCAACTTCCACCCTGTTTTCCTCGTGTGCAGGGACACTACCACAAATTAGGCTTATGTGCTGTATTTTCTCCAACTCCTGCTTCATCCAAGCCTAGGAAGTGCTGCATTATGAGCAGGAAAAAGAGCTGCAGAAACCAAAAGGTAAAACCAAAATGGTTTTCTCATTAAACAGAAGGTAAAACAAAACGGTTTTCTCATTAAAGACATGCAATATCCCCTATACTTCAAAAGTCTGATTTCATACCTCATCTTCCAAGTGATATTTTGCTATGATGGTGACCAAGTCACTTAATTCAAGTTTTTCCACTATTTTTTACATCACTTTATATTTGCCCAACATAACTTACTTAGGCATCAGCTTGTGGAAGTGGTAGGTACTCATATACACAGTGGAAATTATAGAGAGCTGTAGATCAAGGATTTAAACATCACCAACACCCCAGCAGTTAAAACACAAAACATAAATCAATCTGGTTGCAAGTGACAACCAGATTTTTGCAACACGAGTGCTATCAACAGCACCTCAATTCCCCATTCCTCAATTCCCCATTTCAAAAGGTATATTATACCTTTTCTACCCCTCAGGAAAACAGCAAAAATAAGATCATCATTATCTGTGAAGCACCCACACTACACTGGTAAGTACTGTGGAAAAGACCATTAAAAATTGATAGTTCTGTATTCAGCGCAAGGTTTAGATTATCTGCAGTAAATTCGGTTTGGGGTCACACACGAGATGAAAAGGAAGAAATGAAATATTGAATAGCACTCAGCCCAAAGCCTGACCTCACACCCATTTTAACTGATAACCAAGCTCCTGCTAGATATAATAGCACTGCAGTGAGCATTATCTATTCGATGCACTTACGGAGATGAAATCATCTCTAAAAACGTAAAAAGTACAACCACATTCTTAAGACCTCATACTGTGCCTTCTTGTCATGTCCTCTTGCTGGGGCACTTGCTGGGTCTGAGCTCCGGCCACCACTATACTGGCTGCACCATGTATTAGATCTTCCTTGGCTGCAGCCTGCTGCTGCACTGGTTCTCACTTTGGCATATTCCGTCTCCTCACCCCTGTGTACTGAGGAGCAGTTCAGACCACCCAGGACGAACACCAACTCCCTCAGCACCGCCACATCATAACATACCTCTTCCTAAACTGAGTCATTGAAGACATTCTGCATCTTCACACACTGCACTCCTGGACAAAACAAGTAACAGGACAGACAGAAGCTTCAGAAGTCAACTGAGTTCTGCAGGCGGCCCAAGATCACACCAAACCGGCAGAAGTGATGTGCATGCTTTACTGCCCCATATTTTCTCCACAATCCCAGTCATCAGGCTCTGGCAACACCACAGGAAGCCTACGTTTCCTTCCCTGAACAAACCCTTGGATCTCCCCATGCTGCATGGCTGGTCCCACTCATAGGAGTGGAAGCAGCATCACTTAGGGAAAGTGGTCTTTAATCCCAGGAACCGCCCCAGGTCACACAAATCTGAGCTTTGAGAGGTGCCTACAGGCATGGAGAAGCACATACAAAACATCCTCCATCCTGATCCAGCTTTGCTCCAAGGCTATGCAGGGCTTTTAACATGAAGGATAAGAATAGATAAGAGGCCTCTGATGAACCCTCTCTTCAGGACAAGCTTGTACAAAGGGTAATGTAGAAGCTCTTTAATGCACACACTTCCCCTCATTTCTTCTTCCCACGAAGAGGAAGCAAAGCCACAGAACAGAATAAAAACCAAAAAGATGGGCAGAAGTGGCTCATAAGCACCATCTCACAGCAGCCACTCAGAGCACACAGGGCCCAGGGAGAAGGCACCCAGCCCCACAGCAGGGCAGGGGCCAGCCTTCTCCCACTCTGCCTGCCCAGGGAGGCAAAGGCAACCTTCCCATCCTTCTCTGGGTAAGGGTACTCAACCACAGGCAGCAAGTTATAGGTCCAGGATCCTATCTACAGCCTCGCCTCAGCCCACACAAAACTAAATCAGGGCTTTTAAGTGATGCCTTGGTGGGATTTTCTTCCCGGGCATCACCCCCAACGGCAACGATCACCCCAAAAGTGTCTGCAAGAACCTCCTACTGAAAGAGCAGGGGGAAAGCTGTGCGGAAAGCCTCATCTAGAAGAGCACACTACAGTCCCTTGAAGAAACCTGAGTGGGATCCAGACCCCAGGGCCTCAAAGGCCTCTAGGGAGAATATTCTGATATTTGCCACACACAGAAATGCCACATAAGGTTGTTTCTTTAGCCTCTCTATTAAAGGGAATTTGGCTACATACAGCCAGAGGGTAAAAACTGCTCTTTAACAAGTTGGAGTTTCACCCCCCCTTAAATGGTGCAGGTTATTCCCCATGTCTATGCTAATACCTGCATGATTACCAGGGCAATTATGAGCAGATAAAACCCCAGAAAGTCATACAAAAACAGCAACAACTGCTTATAGATCACACTCCTTGAAGCAAAGCACACAATCTTCCTGCACAACAAACTCTCCTAGACAAACGCAAGCACCAGCCCTAGGAACACACAGCCACTTCAAAAACATGTCAGACCGAATCCAGCCGTCCCATCCAAGAGATGCAAGTAAAAGATCCTATGACCTCTCTTCTAATCACTATGAATCACAAGTACAGCCTGCCCACTCTCCAAAGGTTAGGACGTGGCAATGGTATAGCTTGTTAAAACACCAATGCCGCACCAGCTGTGCTGGCAGAAGCCACCAAAGTTTACAGCCCTGCCCAAAGAGATGCTGGATCCAGCTCAAGTTCAGCTGTTGCCCCTCACTGAACAAGGGGACTTTGGTATATAACCCTTCTAACACCCCTCTGATCATTTAGGGCCATAAAAATGATCACAGGAATGGAGCAGCTCTCCTATGAAGAAAGGCTGAGAGAGTTGGGGTTGTTCAGCCTGAAGACTCCGGGGACATCTCATGCAGCCTTTCACATCTTTTAAAGGGACCTGTAAGAAAGAAGGAGAGAGACTTTATAGCAGGGCCCATTATGACAGGACAAGGAGTAATGGTTTTAAACTACAAGAGGGGAGATTCAGGCTGGATGTGAGGAAAAAAGTCTTCACAATGAAGGTAGTAAAACACAGGAACAGGCTGCCCAGAGATGTGGTGGATGCCCCATCTCTGGAGACATTCAAATCCAGGCTGGATGTTGCTCTGGTCAACCTGATGTTGAAGATAGGATGCTCACTGCAATAACAAGGACATTTCCTTCAGCACAGCAAGAGATCTGCAAGGGCTGGTTTTGATAGATGCCGTATGTACGCGTGACAAGTCAAACAAGAGGGAAACTGGAACAGCTCACAAGCTTCTCCCCAAACACCCTGGAAAACCTCAAGAACCAAGAACATGGGCTAGAAACTTCAACCTACAACAGGCCCTTCCCAGGAAAGCCCAGCAAACAGCAAAGCTCTCCTGCAGAAGAGGTGCCCTGGCACAGCTTGGTGGGACAGCTTGGCCCTGACAAGGAGCACTGTGCGTCAGGATGGTGGCATGGGTCTGGTGTGGTTACAGCCCCTGGCATCACTGGGCTTTTGGCTCCTACAAACATATCAAATTCAACATGGGATAGAGGAGGTGTGCTTAGGAAATTGAAGTGAAAGGAGGGGGAAGCATGCTGTGGAAAACACATGCCTCTTAAACTAGCATTTTCTCAAATTTAGAGAAGATTGTTGGCAAAACTAAATTTACTGGAGAGCAAAAGGAGTTAAGGCCCAAAAGGCAGCGAAGCAGCTCTAATCCCTAAACATTGGGAGTATCTCATGACAGCTACACTCCAGCTTCCATTCAATACCACTGTAAAAATGTAGATCAACAGAGTGCTTCAATGAGCTGGAACTTGTTACCTCTAATTGCTTCTCTCATTTCACTTCTAGATGCGCCCCTGATCCCTCAAGCCACTGCATTTCAAAAGCACGTGCACAAAAGGTCAAGTAATACCCAAGATGGGCAAATTAAATAAAGAGGTTTCCAGCTGACCAAAACACCTGCCCTCCTCTTTTGCTTTGTGTGAAAACTAAGGTTTTCCCCACACCATGAGACAAGTCAGCAGCATGGAGCAGGTTTTAAAACACCTTCAACCAATGCGACCCCTAACATTTTCCAAAGGAGCAGAGGTTCCTGTGCAGCAAACCAAAGGCTGCTAGTGACAGGCTTTATTTTTCCAAGCTAACAGGGTCTGTCTTTCAGCAGCAGTCTCCAGGGCGCCATGGACCACACACAGAATCCAGTTCAGGTCCGTCTCAACTTCAGTTTGGCTTCCCTACTGCTAGGGCAAGAGAAGCAGTTTATATTACAGCTGCTTCCTCAGCATCTCCTGCGTCCTGATACTCCTGATGCCACCAGCTTCGTTACAGCAATGTGGCTGAAAGCCCTCAGAGCTCAGCCACGTTAAAGCACAAAGCAACACAGCTGCTAAACCTTCAGTGACTAGCACTGCTTTGAGACAGTCTTGAAAACAGAGGTGTGAACCCCACCTAATGCAAAAGGGCAAGTGGGAGGCCGGCTCCCAGGGTCAGTGGGACAAAAAGTTGACAGAGGCTATTTCACAGGGTGCGCCTGGAAGAGAAGTACACTGCTCTGAACTCACCTTGGTGGGCAACCTTTTCAAAACAAGGCAGAGCCCAGCCTTTCTGCAAAAGGCCAGCAGACTCGTGTTTCTAAATGGGAATTCTGAAAAGGCAAAATAAAAAGCATATGTCCACACACACACGCAGGAGGAAACCACCTCCAGTAGAGCCAGACCTCTGTTCAGCTTCCAACCGCACATCCACAGCCATCACCTCCAAACACAAACCTCTGAAATCCAAAGAGAAATACCAACAGAGCCTGGAGGGGTACAAAAGCATCCAGAATACTTTACTTGGGCTCTCCATTCCCCTGAATATGGGAAGAAAAGAGACAACATTAAAGCGTTCTCAACACCTCTAAAATCCCAACTTTCAGTCTGCTTGCCAAATGCTTTCTTTGAACTGGCGATTTTCTGAGTCTTCCCAGACTGTGTCAGGACTAACTCATGACACTAAAATACTTCAAAAAGAACCCACAAAGGACAAAAGCAAACACAGAAATAACAACAAACTTAAAGGTGATTCATTACGTCTCATCACATCAGCAATAGTCTGTCCAAACAGCATCCCTGGAAACCTCATCCTGGATCCAAGGCAGGGGTTAGATTTTAGAAATTAGAATGCCATTTCTGTTCTAGAATATATTATATCCCCTGTATTGCTGTGCATGTCTTCACGAGATGGCAATGCCATAAATAATAAGAGGGATGAAAAAGCTAACCTGATTACACTGCTTTCCCACAATTTACTGGAAGTAAATGTTCTCTTCGGTAAGATTTAAAAACACAGATTTCCATTGGGCCCACTACAGCACAAAAGCTGTTATTCACTGTCCCCCTCTAAATCACAGTTCCAGTCAGCCTCGTACTTGTAAAACCCAAACCTGTCTTTGGAAATCATCAGCAGATTGATTTCTTGCCCTCCACAAAAGGGCCACAGTTTAAAAGAGGACACCGATTGTCACGAAGCACCAGCAGTGTCCCCGCTCTCCTTTTTCTGTGGTATGCTGCTGTTCAGGGTTCCTGGTCTCCACTCCGGAAGGAACAAAGCTGGTAGAAGGTATTACAGACATCTTCTGGTTTGTGGTAGGAATTAAAATCACAGATTTTCTTGCAGAGCAAAGACTTATTGTCTCTTACGTCATTTTTCAGTCACAAGGGACTGATCTCAACACCACTAGTCATCTTTACTAACCCTATGCAGACATGCCTGAATGACACGCCAAGTCACCACCCCTTGCTGCCAGTAAAAGTAGGTAGACTGGGTACGGCATAGGTCACGAGACATTCATGCACACAAGACTTTCGTGAAGGAGGAACAAGGATCAGCTCTGTTCACACCTCACATCCAATTCCAACCTCATATTACCCCTAGGTATAACTTCAACTCACCAGCCTAGAGCCCTATTAAAAAGTTAAATCAACATTCAGCTTGGGAACCAAATGAGGAGTTGATTAAATCATTCAACCTCATGCAAAGCAACTTAAAGATATTTAAATAACTTTCTTCAACAGTGCGAGCTGGCTGATACACCTCTAGCACCTTGATGGAGAAGACAGGACAGCACCCCGAAATTACACCCTTGTCTGCAGCTCCAAAGGGAAAGAAGGGATATTTCCCATCTAGCCATAACATTTCTCATCTTTCATCCTGCAGGGAATGGAGTAGGATAAAGATTATTGCAAGAGTACTTTCTCTTCCATCTGTGAAGCAGTCAACTTCTTCTGACAAGCAGCAAATACAGCTGCATCAACAACTGCATCTCAGTGCAGTTTCATAAGTGAGTTAATCCAATATAACTTTCCTTTTACTTTCCCCTCTGTTAGGTTCTATTTTTACCCAGATCAGCAAACTGATCCAAACGATTCAACTCATCCAAGCCTGCAAAAAGAAACCAAGCTAGTATTTGTACAGTTAAAAAGCAGCAGTACCTTTGGGGCCATTCACATCCAAAGCTTATAAACATATCCAAATATTTCCAGGAGACATTCCTGGCCAGTAGCGTTTTATTTTTGCCACTTCTGGACCAAAAGGAACTACAAAGAAGCAGTCTGTGCTGGACCTTTTTCTCCCACACCACGATTAACTGAAATATGGCCCAGAAGCAGATAGTGGCCATGATCCGATTTGTTCCAATCCCATCTCAAGCAGCTTTACACCACCCTCCTAACGAGATCAGCGCTAGCCAAACACCGTTTATCCGGCCTGATCAAAGATGGATTAGATAATGAAACCCTAACTGCATAAGCTGTCTGAGCATGCTAGTCTGAGACAGCAGAAAACAAGAAGTGCAGTAAATCTGAGGGCTACTCTAAGCTTTAAAGCATACTTTGCCACAAGTTCTTATTAACTAGTTACTATCTTATCTTCCTGCAGGCAAGTTTTTATATTTCATATTAATAGACAATAAAAAAGCTATTAGTTTTATCACTGCAATAGTAATTTCTATAGCTAAATTATTTATTTCAGCATTATAAGCCATATTCATATACCAAAACATTGGTAGGTAGGGGTTATGCAAGGAAGAAACAGTGGCAAGCGTGGCACCCGGGATTTCTCATTATCAGCCCAGAGACACGAGGTCACCAAGTTTACACAGCAACAGCCTGTGGCTCTGGAACAGGAAGTAGAAAATTGACAGGAACTGCAGGAAAAACAAGGTACAACAGTTCCTGGTGTTATTTCCAGCTTCCAGAAAGACTCTGCTTTTTCTAAGGAGGAAAAAAACCATCAAATAATAGGTTCTTTATCCCTCTTCTAAGTATTATGTACTGTTAAATAGGAAGAATTTAATAAAAGAACCCGTTAAGTCTAAAATCAAGTACTTCAAAAGAATACACTACTTGAACACAAATCTTTCTGAAAGGCACTTATGTTTTGACGTTTAGATAAAGATTATCAACTTCCCCAAACATTAAAGAACATTTTTCCTAGCTCTGATATGATGTTAGCTCAGCTTCAGATTAAGTATTTCTTGCTTAAAACCATGAAAAGATTCTCCACATAAATGAATCACACTCTTTAACAGTAACAAAAGTCAAGGAAACTTCCGGCCATAACAGTACGTGCATGTGCATATAGACACATTTATGTTTATTTTCATGGTTTTTATTAAAATGATTGAAAAATCTTTTCTATACAGATACATACGTAAAGATTAAAATGACTCCAAGAATACCCAATAAGTACAATATGGGGTCCTCATCTGAAGAACAGATACACTGACTATAAGCACAGCCTTAAAAGTGGCCTCTACTAGTTTCACTCCTCCACTGTTTGCCAGTGTTTGATATGGAAACAAAACCCAACTCTTCACTACGAGCCACAATTAATCCCTGCTACCATTAAAACCAGTATTACACTGCTGTGCACAGACACTGTTGGCACTGCAATTTTAGTATCCTGTACTATCCATTGAACAGATAACACAAGCTTCCCTCGATAGGAAATATAGAGGAGAGCCTTTGATATATACAGAAATTACACTCAAAATTACCTTTTTTTATTTTTTATTACAAGACTGCTTTGTTAAAACAGTTTAAGCCCCTTCCTGGGCAATTTTCAGTTGATTTACCACTGGTTTTCATCAACACCAACCAGTTTAACCACTACCTGCAGGTCAGCCAGCACATCTGTAGCTACGCAGGGCCTGTGCCTCAGTTCAGCTCTAAAGAGCTGGAAGAACTTCATGTCACCACATTCATGCACTCATTCACAGTTCCTAGCAAGATGCGAGGTATAAACACTACTCCTTCAATACTGAGCATCTTTCTCCTTGCCATTATACACGTTGTCTGAGTCATACTCGACACCTACGTGTAGAAGATACTACCTCAAGGAATAAAAGAGCACGGTGCAGTTTTCCCTGGCCCTCGCAGGAGCACAAGCAGCAACACCAGGATGTGAGGCTCCAGGACACATTCAGCCTACATCATCACACCAGGGAAAAAAGTGATGTGAGGTGGAGGAACCACAACGAAAGGCTGAACATTAAAGAGAACCACAAACCAAGCTGCAAGCTATGTAAAAAGATACTAATAATCAAGGAAAATCTTGAGTGTGCAAACTGAGGACAGCCTGGGAAATAAAAAGCTCGTTGGTCAGCATTTGGGGTCTAGATGAGAAGCATGCTGCAGAGAACAGGATGCTCTCCTCGGAAGCTATCAGCAACATTCACCAACCCAAGAGAAGGTGAAATTGAAACGAGCCCAGGTGAACAAACTGTTGTTTCCAAAGAGCTCCAATATACTCCTCACAAGAAACACAGAAGCAAAAAAAAGGCCAGCACAATGGCCACAACAAACCGACCCTGCACAACACCCAGACAAAGGAAAGCAGAAATCCCTCAGCAGCATCACCCCACAAACACAAAAGCAAACGCACCTGGAAAGACCAATGTTTTGGGGACGATCAAGACGGGCAGGCAGGAGACGGCGGGAACGCAAGATCCCGCTGGCAGCCCCGGATCGAGCGGGAAGGGGCCGGCCCGACGCCCCGCGGCCCCCTTCCCCTTTTCCCAGGCACCACCTGGGATCGCTCCCCAAAGCTTACGAGACCCGGGGCGGGTCAAGCCCCGCCGGCCCCACAGCCGTGACGGTGCCCGTGCCCAGCAGCACTACCGCGGCCTCCCAGGGGTCCTTCGGCGGGGAGGCGATGCCTGCAGCACCGGACCCAGCGGCGGCTCCCCGAGGGCCGTCCCACGTGTTAGGCTGCGCCCCGGGAGCCGGGGACCCGCGGGCAGCAGCGCGGGCGCCAGCGGCGGCGGAAAGGGCCGCACGCCCGTAAGCAACGCTCTGAATCCCGCAAAGCGAAATTAAACGCGACCCGGCCTCCCCGCTCCCGCCGAGCCCCGGTGCGGGAGAGCCGGAGAGGGCCCGCCCGGCCCGGCCCTGCCGCCGGGAGCCCCGGACACCGGGGGCCCTGCTCCCCGGCACCCCGCACCCGCAGGTAACTGACGCGGCGGCTCGGGCAGCGCGGGGAGCAGCGCCGGGCGGCCGCGGAGTGCGGGTGTCGTGTTTGTAGTGTTGCTAAGCCGAGAGGTAACCGCTTTTCTCGTGTTCCTTGCCTTGCTGCTGCTGAAAGAGCCCGGCCCGGCGTTTGTCTGGGATGGGGATGCGGTAGGATAGGTTTGCGGAATCGGAGCTGTGAGAAATAGGAAGTTTTTGCACAATTTGCATTGGAGGTATTGCATCTCCCTGTGGAGCATAAGCCTTGGAGCTGCCTTGCCTAACTGTTGTGCTTGTATGTTGGGAAAAGTATGAAGTGCTTCTGTTAATTGTGGTTCCTAGAGGCTACGGTACCTGCTGCACTGGGGGGATGTGGAGGAGATTGTGCTGGTCCAAAAGTCCAGAAAGAAAAATGTAACTTTACAACAGTGCAAATTATGCAAATAAAAGCATGGGGGAAAAAAAACCCAGCCTAGGTTCCTGTCTAAAGGGTTGTAAAATCCTCCCTTTAAAGCTTAGCATAATCTCTGACATTTATGTGGGCACCTGAGAAAAAAATCCAAACCCTGAAGCAGAGCTGCGGTATGGAAGTACAGTGCTGCTGTGAGCGGCCACATTTCTGTCTGCTCCTCATTTAAAGTGCTAGCTCCTTCTTTTCTGTATACCTAATAAATGGTACGGGTAGAATATACAGCTGTGTCACAAAGTCGTTCTGTATTCTTAAAGCTTTATATAATCAAATTCATTGCCTAAAGATGGTGTAGTTGAAGATTTGATCCTCTTTCACTGAAGTGGAAATACTTTCAGTAATTGAAAGCAGATTCACGTCTGGAGTTGTACAAGCCAAGGTTTTCATTTTTAAAATAAACCTTTTGTTCCCCAGCTTTAAATATTTCAGTGAGCCATCCGGAGACCTCTGTTAATTGCTAGAGTAGACTGTGAGGAAGGAGTGAGGAAAAAACCCTAAGAAAGGTATGTCAGCAATTAAATTTCCTTAAAATTATGTTGTCTGTATTCCAGTGTATGAACATACTGTTACGGCTTTTGTGCACTCTACCGTTTAGCTTTGCTGTTAATTCATGTGAATCTGAATTTGAACTACCCGTCTGTCTGTAAACTGTTTTGTTTTAACCGTCTTGGCTTATGTTCACCCCACTAGGCCCATTTGCCATTTTTTTCAAACAGTTTATTAAACAAAAAATCTGAACTTTGAAGATTTGGGGGGGGGGATACTGATCTGCTCCAGTAAACAAACCTGACACTTAGCAGTGATAGCTCGCTCTCCTTTGTTAACTTTGCGCCTGTTTTCTGGCCCTTACTGTGGAAAGCTTTCAGAATCCTTGCCTTGCGATATTTCAGCGATGGGGAAAGAAACTTAGGATGTGAACTACAAAACCCTCAGACAAAGAGTGAGCTGCTTGTTACCAGCTTTGAAGGTAGAGAACAATGGAGGGAGAGAAAGGCAAGTACCTTCTCTCCTAAGCTCTCTAATTCACAGAATAAATTCACTGAAAATGTGTGGAAAAGTTACTGAAGATGGCAAGAGTCCCCTAGCCATTCAAAAGTGTATTAATTACTCAATAGACACAAAGATCTGATTGCTTGATATCGTTTAGATAAGAATTTGTACATTTGCATAATGATACAGGTTTGTTTCCCTGAACTTCTTCATGGTGTGCACATAGCCAATGTAGTTCCATTTTCCTTCTTTTCTTGCAAAAGGTATGTCTTTCAATATACCCACAGTTAGTTCAGGTGTATCTATTCGAGTAAAACCTGTGAAGGGGAGTGTTCAAACCAGAACAGCAAACCTAGTTTACCATTTTTTAATCCATCAGTTTGGGGTTCAAAACTGTCAGGCAGCTCAGTAACTACAAATGAGATGCTACAAATATTTTGGTTAATTGCTCTGCAACTGTATGTGGAGATTAGCCTCATATATGTCACAGTATAGTTTGCTTTCTTCCAAGGAATTATCAAAAGGCTCTGTCACAATTTAGCAATAAACCTAAAACAGCAGAACCTTTGTTAAAACATTTAGCATTTAGATGGTTTTGGCTTATTTGTCATTTGTACTTACTAACCTTTTTGCAGTAGAATGGAGAATGTGTGAAGCAATGCATTCCATGCAGGGATAATTTTTTAATTTGTGGTTTTTTTTTCCTTTTGGGGTAAAGCAGCTGATATTGGTCTAAAACATTGATAATTTATGCTATAAAAAATGTAAAATGTCAGGTACATGTTCATTTTAAAGGTCCACAATAAGAATGCTGGTAAGCACCAATCAGTGTATGATGCAAACTGACCCAACTTAAAAGAAGTTGGTTTGAGCTGTATTCTTGCATTTCTGATGTGTACCTACGAAGATTTAACGTGACTTATCAAATTACTGAAATAGTCTGATAAGCAGTTGTGAGGTCAAACTTCACAAGTTTTCTTTCTGTAAGTTGTTTTGCATCCCAATTCTCTTGTTGAACTGAACAAGGAAAATAAAAGGTCGCAATATGTACACTTTGTATAATGTAGGGATTTGAGCAGTGATATTGGAAAATAACACTGCACTGTATTGTTTTCCAAATGAGCCAAGACATTAGTTTTCCTCTTTTATGCATGTCTACAAAGATCTGGTTATTCTAAATATTCTGTGTGGGTTTGGGAAGATGTAGTTACAGATTTATGCATTTCAGAATAGTAAGAGGGCTTCCACATATGTTCAACGATGTATAGAGAGATGATTCTGCGAGCTGGTGACCTCACTAATGATTTGAATGTATATACGTCTCTTAGGTTCAAACACTTGAAGATTTTTGTGCAAAATAAGGAATTGGGATGAGATAAAGTAACCGTACTAATAAAATGATTCTGTAGTTTTCCAGCTTCAGTAAGGGAAGCTTTTTAAACGTGAGGGTCACATGGGAAAAATGGTACTTGTGTTCCTTTTAGAAAGCTTTACCCATGTTAAACTCTGAACAGAATAGATAAGTTGCTGAAAGATTGTAAACGAATGGAAAATAATCATTCACCTTCTTTGCCTAAGACTGAAAGAATTGGAAGTGTGATTATACAGAAAAAGTTTAGAACTCACTGAGGATAACAACAAGGTGCATAGTTGTCTTTTGGGACTGGCTAAGGCACCCTTTTTTCACAAACTTGAAATGGAAATAATTGTTTTCTGTAAGCTGCCATAAAGTACATGGTTTATGAAGTCAATCTTTTAAATGTAAGAAAGCGGTGGAATTCTTGTATCTGGAGTCGGTATATCATTCTAGTGGGATCTACACAGAAAACAAAGCACTGGCTTACAATTTTGAGATCTAGCTCAGATGGAAAGGCTTGTTCATAACTTGTTATACACAGGAGAAAGGATTTTGCACAGCAATAGTATATGAATCATTGCAAACTTCAGGTATTTGATGTGGTAATCAGTGATAGTAGAAGGCACTGATTTTTTATATTGGGTAGTAGAAGGTATGTTTAAAGGAGGCTTAAATTCTGGTGTATTCAGAATTCAGGAGTTGACTCTGAATTAAGAGGTATTGCAGCGAAAGATTTAGCCAAATACCTGAACACTTTGAAATTTGAACAGACTACATTTAGGACTCAAAGTAATGGTGGCTTGACAAAATGGCTAAAGTAGATACTGTTGTCATTGCTGAAGGCCTGCATTATAGGAAATCTCTGATTAAGCGCATGTAACATGTTTTCTGTACTTAATTTTCTTTGGCAAAGAAACAATTTTTGCAGTAGCAGTGAACTATATATAGTTCATATCTAGTATCAGGTCAATAGCGAGTTACGTGTTTTTATCTTTCTGATACAATTTGCTATGCTTCCTCTTTCTGATTCTTGAAGAGGATTCGGACCTATACAACAGTATTTCTGAGAAGCTTAAAAGAAAAACAGATTTAGAAGAAAAAAAGGTTAATCTAAAATAAGATCTCTTCCATGCAGCTACAGAAAGAACATCCAACTGCTTTGCCTGCTTTTTTATTTTTTTTGTCTGGTGTCAATTGTTATTAGTCCAAGTGCTAGTGACGTGGTTTGTTTCGTTGGGTTTTCTTTTCTTAGTATGAAGGAGTGTTAGCATCTTGGAGACCACTTTGGGATGCAAGAATATGTATAAATAATAATAAAAAAAAAAGTCACTGCTATTATAGAGCAGTATTACTTGGTCATTGTTCATCATTGTATAAATTGTGAGAAAGCATTACTTCTAAGCTTTCAAATTGTCATGACTGCCAACCTAATTTTTAAACTACTTTAATTTGTATCTCCAGTGCAGTTGCTGACCACACACAAAGGAAAAAAAATGAACAGAAATGCTTTATTAGAGCGACTCTTGATTTAATCATATAGACTTGCTTTTTCATAAAACATTATTGTACCATGTATAAAATACAGCCAGGTCCAAATGTGCAAAAATTTCTGAGTTGTTAATTTTTGCAGATCATTTTTCCTCTGTAGTCAGAAACGGCGTTAAAGAAAAGACTGTTGTCCAGGGAGTTGTAAAAAGTAGCCTGGAAAGCCTTTTATGTTCTTTCTTTTAAATAAAACAGAATTGCCTTATGTAACAAAGTTAACTTTGTTAACCTTCTATAATTATTTAACCATTATTTCATTTTACCCCCTGCTTAAACATTGTACATTAATGCAATAGACACCTGGCTGTGCTCTTTAAAGTTTATTTGTCTTTCAATTCCAGTGATAGTAGGGGGCAGTATATCTCCTTAATTATCTTTGTTCAGGGAAATGTTGAAAGGCCAGGGTAGTTAAACAAGGCCATTTGGATTTGCAGTAAGGTCGAAGTCAGATGCAAGGAAAGTAGTTAAATGCATTATCATCTTATTGAGCACATCATCAGTAAAGTGACCTTGATGGAGGTGGAAGAAGCCATTTGGCTATTTTATGACAGCCACCTCTCTGCTGGCATTATCCCTGCTAGAGAGTAGTTCAGATAACTTTATCACAGTCTTCTCTTGTTGCTTTGAAATCTGATTTTTCTTAATTACAGGTAATGACTTAGAGGCTGAACATTGAAATGAACTTTTCTAATAATGTCAAATTTTAGTACTTAAGAGTTTATCCTTTGGCTTGGGAGATGTAGAAATATGTGTAAATTGTATATTAGGGTGACCTTAATTTTTACTATTATATTTTGCCTTTAAGCATCTCTTAATGGCAATAATTGTTTTCTATTCAAGTAAGCTTTTATTCTGCTACTTTTTAAACTGGTTTTAAGTTACTATGAGGGAAGGCGAGACAACATCCAGCCTTAGTAGCAGGGGCACTATTTGTTTTAACATGTGAGTATTTATGTTTTTATAAAGATCCTCAAACCCTGGGAGGCCTGTGGCTAAGCTGGAAACAAATAGCTTGGAAAATGTATAACTAATGCTTAAATTCCTGTGTCACTTGTGCTTTGTAATGGCAGTCAATACTGATGTTTTAAAAGCTTACAAAAATAAGATTTCAGCTATTGCATGTTAATTGAAGTATTCAATCAAAGTTCTCTCACCAACATCTTCCCCTCCCTCCTTTTGACTTTGTTCTCATTCAGAAATGGTTTCTTTCTTTGGAGTAAAACTACACTGATCTGGAGCAATGTCATGTTAAATTTGGGGCTTTGAACAGATGTCAGTGCTAGTTGTACTTTTTATAGTGCTCTCATTGCACAGGCATTGGCATAATTACTAGGGGAATTTTAAAACAAATGCACGAAATACAAGGGAAGATGATATCAGGAAAACTGAATCCGAATTTGAGCACCTTAAGATATAGGTTAATTGACTGAAACTCATAGCAGAGCGTTAAAAATTATTAGAGACTAGAGGGAATGATTTATGAGAAAAGATGAAAAGAAGGAAAAAATATATAGCATCATCACATGGCACTTATCACCCATGGAAGCGCTATCTGCAAGAATTTTAAAGATCACCTGGACTGAGATGGTATATCTAGATGCAAAAAAATGAAATTAAGGACCAGAAAAATACCAGCTGCATATCAAGGCTCATTTTGTAACGGTAGCATCCAGGAGGTTATGGAAAGTATCTCAGCACAGTTGATAGATTTTCTTGAATTTGAAGATTTTTTTGAAAGAACAACTATTACTTGGTTTATGATAGAGAGTGGAGCATGGATTTTTTACCTTTTGTTCCTAAGTTTTGATTAAATATTGCTGCTTTGAAGGTAGATATATTTATCTTCCACTTTGCAACCGGTGATCTGTTATTCTTCAACACATAGGTGATCTCCCAGGAAGAGAGCAGGGGGGTTCTTTCTGTCATCACTTTGGTCTTTAGTGCTGGAAAGCATCTCATGATTATCTCCTCACAACTTTTATAGCAGTAACAAAGCATAGGATCGCTGGTACACAGTACATTTCTGGGACCCTTCAGTCAGGGTTTTAAAGTTGCCAGCTGCCAGCAATATTTTGGTGTGGTCTTTAGTACTGGGTTTCAAGAGTCAGAGTGTGTACTCAGTATGAAGTAACATCCAGATGGAGAGAGAATGTTCCTCTTTTTCCTTACAGAAAAATTTGATCTACTCTATTTAGTCTGTTGATCTACTTGCCTATGTTATGGAAGTGCCCTTCATCTTTGTAGTATAAATAGTTTTCTTACATTTTCTTTCTGTTTAATTATTCTTGCTTCCTCCTCAGCACTCTCCTAGTACTTATCAATCATGTTCTGTCATAATGTGGGAGGATTATCTGTGTATGTGTGTGTGTTTCCATATGCCCATCCGGAAGACAAGCCTTTTGAAGGCAGACACATAAGAGTCAGAGTTTGAAAATGTAATTCTGTCTTCTCCCTCTCTCGAACTCGTTTTTTCATCTGATAGCTACAGGAAGGTCGCCGCACAGATACGCCTGTCCGTTGTCTTGTAATGATACTGAATCTTAAGATCTTTCCCATCAACCAAGAGACAAGCAGCGAGTTGATGGATCTTGTGCTGAAGAGGATCTCACTGTTCCTTGACAAGTATACTGAAAGCCCTGTCAGTATTTGAGTCTTTTTCATAGCCTAGAAGTACCTCAAAGAATTTTTCTTCTCCTCCCCCATTTTCCTTTTCTTCTGCTCCTCCATCGACCATTGTGGTTTGTGGAGCAGGGCACGTACTTCATTGCCAGGAGAATTTCTTTTTAACAGGTGTCCTTTCTCCAGAACATACAGTAAGGTTCATGACATTAAATAGGCATCTTCAGAGCATCTCAAATAGTCCTATTCTGCAAACCCTGCTGCTATTCATTTGTGCGAGATCCCAGTATTTACCACTCTCTTCTTCCCCTGAGGTCAAGTAATCTTGAGCAGACTTTTCAGACAGTCCGTTCCTCTCTGGATGTAAACTCTTCTCCCCAGATGATTTTTTGTTTTTATCTATCAGTGGCATTTGGATAGTATTTCCAGTTATTCCTCAGCAGCTCTGCCAGCTTTTCACTGAAGAGACCTGTGTATTATTTATCAGTTCTCTTTTCTCATTCCTGCCCTCCAGCTTTTACATTACCCCTTCATCCTAGTCCTTTCTACGTAATCCTAATTTACTGCTGATCAGAGCCAAGGCAGCAGAACCAATTACATGAGGTAAAAAAGAAAAAAAGAATAAAAATAAAAACCTACATCAGACAAAGTTATGTTTTTGCCTTTGAGGTAATTGGTTTTGCTTGCGGAGATCTCGGTAAAACTGGGCAGAACTGAGCATTCGTTATCTCGCTTGTGTATTGTCTGCCTTTGTTTTCTGTAATGTGACTGTATCCCATAAAATAACAGTGAACAAATCAGTCTTCCTGAGTGTTTGGTTTCTCTCTGCAGCATACAGCAGAGCTTGTGCTACAGTCTGTTCTTTGATTTATTTTTTCCCTGTCTTTTTGCATGCAGTTTTATATGTGGGCGGAGTTTCCATATGTGTTCCTGTGCCAAATGTGGTCAGTATTAAACTCATATGCGATAGACTACATTGAGGGTCTTTACTAAAAAATATGAAAATGTGCTGTGGGTGCTATTTTAGCAGACCGTGAATTACTGTAGTTCCATGGAAGTAGGTTTATTGGGCATAGTCTGTATAGAAATTATGACCTTCACTAAGGTAATTTGTAGACTGAGCTGTGTTAGTCTAAAACAGCATATGCATGCATGTGTGTAGGTTTGTGTTTTAGCCAAGGGAAGGAATCCCCTACACACAGCTGGCTGATGTTCCACTTGTCTTCATGGCTGTAAGACAGCAACTCTTTAACATTATACCTGATTGCTGCCAGAAACTGTTAGAAAGTGTCCTAGAATTCAGTGGATAAAAGGCTGTGGATATTGATAAATCCAGAAGCCTGGCAAAGCAAGGCATACTTCAGAAGCATTGGAAAGTATCAGTTCCCTCTCCCTGCTGAGAACTGCTCACAGCTGTAGCCACAAGGCGTTCCCTCGTTCCTCAGGTTTCCCAAGTCCTGAAATACGGTGAAAAGAGGGCAGTGAGAAGAGACCAGCCAGGTCCCTTTCTTTTTCCATCATAGCGAGTAAAAATAGGTTGTAGAGGAAAATAGGCAGATGCATAGCCTTTGTTGAGGCTAACAAAGGGAACAAAACGAGGTCCATTTTCTGTTACAGCAGAAGCGTTGCCAACATGCACATGCCCTTCACCAACTGCATGGGAGCCTCATTTGTATGACTTGCTGGGAGGAGTCCCTGGTCCTTCCTCTTCCCTGAATTGGGTGAGTGTTATCTGGGAGAGCCAAGGTTGGCAAAGCCTGAAATTAAGGCAGGAAAACCACTGTCAATTACAAGTTATTGATGATTGTGTGCCAGTGCTTGCACTCAGGCTTGCACTAAACTGCTCCTGTTGAGTTAGTACAGATGTAAGCATTGAGCCTCAGGCTTATGGTAGGGATAAGAGGAAAAGAGTAAAACAAAAGCCCTTGCAGGGACACACCTGTCTGCTCTAAACAAATTTGTATTTGACAAGAAGCCATTAACACTTTCCAGTGTAACAGTGCAAATCTAACAACAAATTCACCCAGTATGCTTGTCTCAGAATATTTTTCACCTCACCATCCCAGTTAGGTCTGGATTTCTTTGTTCTTTTTCTCTTTTGGGTGATTTCTGTATAGGTCTGTCAGGGATGGATGCTTTTCAGGTCCTGACAGACGTGGAACAGATGTCTCCCTTTTCTGAAAAGGTAGCTGTTATCTCCACTTTACTAACTCAGAATCATAGAATAGTTCGGGTTGGAAAGGACCTTAGATCATGTAGTTCCAACCCCCCTGCCATGGGTGGGGACACCCCACACTGAACTGTGCTACCCAAGGCTTTGTCCAGCTTGGCCTTGAGCACCAGCAGGGGTGGAGTATTCACAACTTCCCTGGGCAACCCATTCCAGTGCCTCACTACGCTCACAGTAAAGAACTTCCTCCTTATATCCAATCTAAACTTCCCCTGTTGAAGTTTTAACCCATTACCCCTTGGCCTGTCACTGCAGTTCCTAATGAAGAGTCCCTCCCCAGCATCCCTATAGTCCCCCTTCAGATACTCAAAGGCTGCTATGAGGTCTCCACGCAGCCTTCTCTTCTCCAGGCTGAACAGCCCCAACTTTCTCATCCTATCTTCAT
>JAOEHY010034844.1:0-13851 GCA_025447955.1 Psilopsiagon aurifrons | reverse complement strand
GGGTGCTGAGGCGCTGGCACAGGGTGCCCAGAGAAGCTGTGGCTGCCCCATCCCTGGCAGTGCTCAAGGCCAGGTTGCATGTGCCTTGCGTGATGTGATCTAAGGTGAGGTGCTCCTGCCCACGGCAGGGGCTTGGAACTGGATGATCTTAAAGTCCTTTCCAAGCCAAACTACTCTGTGATTCTATGTAGGCTCATCCCATGCAAACTGACTGAAATAAGATGGGATCATTAGAATAGAGATTATATGAACTTGCAGTTACCTTTAATCTTAGCTTTTTTCTCATTAGCATGCTCTAATAAAATTCAAGTAATATTCCTGTTATCTCATGATGGGGACTGTAGGCATAGCCTTCCATTGATTCTCATGGTAAAACATCTGCATGGCAAATGGTGTTTAATGAAAAGTGAAGGAATGGGGGGTTGTAAATAATATAATCTTGATGAAAATTCCAAAGAAAAGCGTTCTCTCTAATGACAGAGATGCATTCTGTCCTTGCAAAGCTAAAATCCCTGATCAGCAAAGCTAAAACCCCTGATGAGCCATAGGCAAACTGGATTTCACCTTGTGTTTCCCCCACATCCCAAGTGAATGTTCTTTTCCACAGACTGCCATTATTGCATAAGACTTTCGTCCAGTGAAAGTCTTAAGTTCTTGGATCATACAGAAACACAGTGGTACCACGTTGATGTTAGAGTGACTCTTCAAGGCTTGTTTCTGACCAGCCATGATAAAAATATTACAGAATCACAGGTTTACTGGAAAGGAAGTCAAGAAGCACAGTTAGAATGTATTGCTAAAAGCAAATTGGTGGGCTTACCTTAGTTTTCTTAATGTGTTGTAGAGACATCCACATCACCTTCAATACTCCTCCACAGATCCACATCCTCAGATATGATTTTTCTTTTATATCCTACTTTCTAAGCGTACAATCATCCTAATACATGAAGATACATTAAAATAATACTGCTTCTTGCCTAGTCATTATAATTAAATTTATATAGTCACCATTCTATAACCACAATTTTCATATAATCACAGTTTCTGTAACACAACGATAGTGCCGCAATGGGAAGATATTGGTAGCAAGGAGTTATCACAGCTCTAGTGCACCTCTTTTAAGAGTGAACTCCTAGTGACCTGAGGACTGAAGCGCCGGACTAGCTTGTGCTCACAAAACGTCAGCTAACTACAGCCTAAGTGACAGGAGCTGGGTAAAACCTGCTTTAGTAGTAAGGAGGAACAAATATGCAGCATAGTAAAACAATACAAATACCAGACCTTGGATATAATGTCACCTATAAAAACCAGCCATAAGCACCCTCTGTCACGTTCTCTGCTACCTCTACACGTTACACTGAATGCATGCACCAGTCGTCCAGCAATATAAAGTCTTTTGTGACTTATCACTCAATTGGCAATTATAATTCTATAATTAACTACAGGAAAAAGGCCTCTGGCAAAAAGCAGTTGGGCAATTCAAGCAGGAGGTATAAAAGTTCTCCTGAAACCAGCCATCAGACAGCTTACCTGCGAAAACATCAACAAACCCCACTAGAGAGTTCATCCTGTCAGTGCCTGTGCCTGCTGAAACCTCTAGCCATCAAGGGATCACATCAGCTCAAGAGTGAAAAGTGACAAGGAATGGTTGCAGAGCAGCCATCAGTCTGATAAAGGACAGGACTGATTGTCAGCCAGCCCTGAAAACGTGGGGAGAAGGCTAAAAACTCCTGTTGCTTTGCACACCCTGATACAACGTCCTAGGTGACAATCCCTTATAGATGCAGCAGTGTAATAAAGGAGCTCGTGAAAGTGTCACTTCCAAACAGATGTCAGCAAGCCATGAAAGCCAAGCCTGACTGGCATTCATCCTGCTACATTTGACTGAATTCTTCACATTGCACTGCAGTGCTCATTATAGGAACACATGCACCTGCAACCAGCCTGTTCTTTTGAGACAAGCAAATGGGACAAAACAGTGATAGACAGAAAATGAGATTCACCTCATCTTCCTCTTCTGATATTCAACACTTCTTCACGCTACCTCCTCACCTCCTAAACCCACGACTAAATTACTTCTCTAGCTAGGTGACCGTGGATCTTGCCATGTGCTACAGATTTCTTCACACAACATAACTGAGCCCAATCAGCCTCTTATTAGGCCATTAAAAAAGCATCTAACATGAGATTGCTGAAGTAATGAAAATCTAAGGTGCTCAATTTGACAGTGTTTGTAATGGCCTATGTACTGAACAGCTAATTCAGCAGTGCCTTAGAGAGACTCCAGCTACTGCAGGAAGCTCGAGAAAGACACCAACACCTGCACACCCATTCCCATCTTCTTAAAAGATAAAGTAAACCACGCAGCTCCTTCTCTAAAGAGAAGTTTGTTATTTGCAACTTCGAGCATTTGACTTAATTTTTAAAACAAAGACTATACACAGGCAACTCGAAGGATAATACACACAACTGTGAACCAGCAATATAGACCGGTTCAACGACTTTGCTTCAGAGTTTAAGAGAACATTCCTATTTTGCGTCAGTGGCATTAAACGAGGAAGGGCCAAGTTCTAGCTCTGCAAAAGCATAGCATGGGTCTTAGAAAACTCCATCAGTGTTCTGTTTTCTCAAACAGAAAGAATACATGTGGTCATATATATCATTTGCTACTGAAAGAACCTTTGCTTCAGACATTTCCAAGGAAAGGAACAGAAATGAGGGTGATATGAACAGAAATGATGTGGGGGTATCAGAGCTCTGCCTTCTCCCTTCCTTGATCTAACTCAGTTTGCACCAAAGCACAGACCTGCTCAGTGAGCAAGTCGAGTTGTCCAGTGGCACAAGGGTGTGGGGTCCCAGCTCAAATTCTGACATCATTGCTTGATGCACAACGATTTGTCACTGGACTGGAATCCAAGCATCTCTTCAATTAGTACCCCTGCTAAAGGCCCAGGACCCTTCCTTCCTTCCTTCTCACTCGGTTTCTAAAATACTAGAACAAGTGGATCACCTCCAAACGGATTCTGGTGCTTCAGGCTCTTCTAGTCAGGATAAACGGTCTAAAACCCCTCCAAGATTGTGTATCCCTCATCTGGACAGAGCAGCTGCTCACGGAAGTACAGTAAGGCAGACTACAGCACCTCCAGCAGCTCTTTGGCTTCCTCCTTGAGCAGTGAGTCTAAAATTACTCATCTCATTTATCTCTACTTGCAAAGCCTCCGGATTAAATTCACCATAATGTGTAGCTTCTCTTACCATGGCCAAAAAACATTTTGTACAATATTATTTATGTCTCCTCTGTCTTTCAAGTGCTAATTCGTGAAGCTACTAAAATAAGAATTCTTGTTCTCATAAATACACTGTAACATGCAGAAAATGTAGGGGTTTGACGAGGAGTTTACTGATCTATACTGCTGGAATTCAGTGTTAATATTGCACAGGACTCAGCCTGCTCACTCTTGCATTGCTAGTACATGGATGCATGGAGCTAAGTAGAAGCCACAATAGGGGCTACCAGAAGCCTCAATAGAAGCACTAAGCAGTGACATAAAGAAAGATATCCTTTGTACACAGCTTCAAAGCAGGTAAGCCAACAGTAACAACTCCATCCAAACCATAATGAAGTACTTTTTCTAAGACCAAGCCTGCCATCAGAGAATCATACAATGGTTTGAGTTAGAAAGGACCTTAAGATCAGTTCCAACTCCCTGCCATGGGCAGGGACACCTCACACCAGAGCAGGGTGCTCCAAGCCCCTGTGTCCAACCTGGCCTTGAGCACTGCCAGGGATGGGGCAGCCACAGTTTCTCTGGGCACCCTGTGCCAGCGCCTCACAGGGAAGAGCTTCTGCCTTAGATCCAACCTGAACTTCCCCTCTTTCAGTTTGAACCCATCACCCCTGGTCCTATCGCTGCAGCCCCTGATGAAGAGTCCCTCTCCACCATCCTTGTAGCCCCCTTCAGACACTGGAACCTGCTCTGAGATCTCCATGCAGCTTCTCTTCTCCAGGCTGAACAGCCCCAATGTTCTCAGCCTTTTCAGAGCAAAAGATCTTGGAAAACCTGGGAGGTCTGTGTAAGCTGAAAGAGGTTTCCAGCATTTGCCAGTGCAATACTAACATGCTGGGAATACTCAAAAGACAATGGACTGCCTGCGGGAGTCAAGTTACTTGAAGTTTCTATCAAGTCAGAGTTTGAATGAAGTGGACCCAACTCCATGAACTTCTATCTTATCTTGGCAGTCTTGGGGTAAAGGTTGGACTTGATCTTAAAGGTCCTTTCAAACCTAGTTCATCATACGGTTCTATGGTGCTCAGCTTTCTATTTACTGTCTACTGTGGGTCAGTAATATTTAAATGAAATTAGATTAACAGAAGCAAAATGGGCATTTTAGTTAAAAATCAAAGCATCTTCTAAAAAAATAATTTCTAAAATTCATTTCATTTTGGAAGAAAATGAAAAGTTACCTTTTAAACAACATTAGGCACCGCTGAGAAGCTACTTGCATAGCTGCTGCGTAAGAACATTTTGCTAAGCTTACAAAGAAAATCATTGCTTCCATGTCTGTGAAGGTGGAAGTTTGGGATCCATTTAAAAGATTTGTTTAATCTTTTCGTTAAAAAAGCAAGATTTGTTTAAAATCTTTTTAAAGATTTGTTTAATCTTTTAATTAGATTTTTTTGTGAGTTGATTCTCCGTTCTTTTAGGATATAAAAGATGTCAAAAAGAAAATCTACTTCCTACCCAGCTTTCCCTGGAAGCAGCTCTCATAGCGCTCATTGCCTTGCAGTCTCCTCAACGTATCACCCCGCTGATCAAGTAGGTTAAAAAAAGCACACTTTTCCCTATTCTCAAAAGCCCAAAATGCCACCTCTATCATCACACCAGCTCCCAACAGGCAAAACAAAAAGAGTTGTGGGGGACTGTCAGTAAACTCCAGGGGAAAATTCCACATTACTTCAGTGGGAAGAACTCTTGTGTTCAATTGAAAGAACCAGATACTTCTGTAGAGGACAGCATATCCAACAAGGAGACGTTGATTTGGTGTTTTGGGGTAGGTTTTTACAGCATAGCAACTTGGTGATACAGTCTGCAAGCTCCTCAACGACATCCAAAGGTTTGAATCCTGTTAAAAATTCCAAACACATATTACCTACGCACGCTTGAAGTTCACAGAAATCACTGTCTCTCTCTGTGTAATATAGTCCAAATTGAGTTCTGTGTTGGATTAGCACATGCACAGTGATGCATTCATTTTGCCTGCCCTGCTAGAATCACACAGAGAGGAGCTTGGCTCTGTAAACAAGTTTCTTCACAGCCCTTTTTGTATTATTTCAGTTTATGAAGGGAATATTCAGTACCTCTTCAATGTGGTGACCTTAATGGTATAAATCACCTCTTATAATTCAGTTTTCAGATTCAGATTGGCTACTGCATTCAAAGATTGAAACCAGTTTGTTTTGGCTTGTGAAGATGCAAAGTGCATCTTTTGACCCATCACGCAAGAGGATGTATTACTGACTGCAGAGGAGGTTGCTGAAGCAGCCGCCTCTCTGGCAGCAGAGAAAGCAGCATCTGGAGTTAACTGAGATAAGGCACCATCATTTTCACCTCCCACAGTATGAAACCAGACCTTATCAGCTCATACTGCCAACAAGCTCATTTTGTGTTCTTTCAATATTCTGCAAACTAAGGATATGGTCCTCAAATTGGACACTTCAGTTGTTCCATCTGAGAACTTCAGCGCATACCATTTAAACCTGCTAGCTAAACAAGGGCTAGACCACAGGAAGCCTCAAGGAGAGAAATAACATGTGAGTCTCACCCAGCTAATGCTCTCCATCTCCAGGAATCATCCTCAGCTGGAGTCAAGAAAGATATAAATAGCAAGCAGAACAGAAGCAGAGGAGACCCCAGCTTTCTTTCCCTGCTAAGGGACTGTAAATCAGAATGCCTGAAAACAGGGAGAGCACTTGAGGAAGCACCATACATGCCTGCCCTGTTCTCATGCTTCTTCCTAAAGGCATCGTGTACAGCCACTGTCAGGGACACGACAGTAGCCTTGAGGAGACTTTGGTCTGACCCAGTACAGCCACTTTCACGCCCCTCTCTCACAAGAGTAGTTTGAGCCATGGGAGCAGCCGTACTCCCTCAATTGTGAATGTCTTCACATTCATGTATTAGCAGTTTTTACTGTTTGGTCACGGGGAAGATGGGGACAAAGGTAGGCAAGATGGGGGATTTTATTCTCTAGCTATTAAGGTAGCAGTCTGGAGTGGGGAAGAGACATTTAGATTTCAGTTTCCATTTCAGTCACTGCTTAAAACTACTGTGAGAGAGTCATTTTTCCCTGAGCAATAACTGAGGCTTTGTCGTGACATGATGCCTTGATATCCGTTTGCCAGGATATCCAGGTGGCAGCAGGGAAGGAGGACTGTATGCAAATAAAGTGATTGTTTCCTTGCACTTTATTTCTACTTAACCCACCTCAAATATAGGGGTTCTGCCTGTTAGCTGCAGAGAGAGGAAGGGTTCCCACTTGCTCCCAATGTATCAGACTTTTAAGAGGAGTTGAAAAGGGAGAATTTACTTTTTCCCAAGGCACTGGCAATCAATTGTGGCAGGAAAAGCACGTGTATCTACACAAAGACTGTAAAAACTTCCAGTACTACTAGTACATTAAATTCTGTGATACCTGCCCAACCCAGGTTACATGCTCAGGACCAACCACTTGATTCACATTTGGAAGCAGCAGGATTGCCCTCGTTTAACAATCATAACCACCTCCTTATGATGTCAATAGAAACACTATCTGTACTGTTTAATACTCTGCACAGTAATGATCTCTTTCTCAATAACAAATAAACTTGATTAAAACAAATGCACTGCTAAGTAGCAAGTTAGACTGATTAGGTATTTCTTGTATTTTATGTTTATTCCCTTTCATGGGAATAGCTAAACACCACAGCCAAAACACACTAACTTCCCCTGAACTAAGACCACTCCGGACTTCTGTTGAAGCATTAAAATTAAAAACAAAAAAATCAAAGAGGTTCAATCTGAAAGGTTTTGTTCAAATAAAGCCAGATCTCGTTTCATTTTAGGAGTGATTTACCCTTTGCATCCTCTGTCATTTTTGCAGGCATAAATGAAAGAAATTAGTAAAAGTTGAATATGGAAAATGCTTCAAGCATGCCAAAGTGAAGGGGCTTCCTGTAATTCTGCTCTTTATTACCAACCAAAAGATTTGTTTAACTTCTATTTAATTTACAGTAGTCACTTCAAATCACATCTCAACTCTTCCTCTAGATGAAGAACTCCACTTGTAACCACAACAGTCTCTCTAAACATAATGTTTGGTGGTTCTTTTCATCACAGGATGCATAATTATTCCACCAAGCTACACAAGACTAAAAGTTACAACAAATCACTCCAAGTACTCTGAAATATATGTTGTTGAAGTGGTATATTTGCTAAAAAGCAAAACCAGAAGCAAAACCAAACCAAACCCCAGAGTACGTTCTCTTGAGCAGTAAATAGTATTGCCCCTTTTCACTACAGGGAGTTTTAGACTATGGTTTACCTATTTCAGTCACACAATGCCATGCCTTCAAAGGAGTTCCAGCCATGGTTTCCACCTTCTGTTGATAGGGCTTCCTTGATGTCACTTTTCTCCCAGCAGCATCATTATGCAGCAGCCTTTCCTTCACCATGCGACATACAGCAGATGCTAAGCATATCTTATATCCACATCTTAAACACCATTTCCCCCTGTAATTGATAATTGGCCTCACCTTTAACTCCTAAAGCTACCTGTGCTTCTTCCAGGGCAGGTGTGGTTCAAACACAGGAGCCAGGGACAGTTGTGGGCTCATTTTGTGGCATGAGCTAACTCATACATTCACGCTGATGGGACTCTTAGGAAAGCTCCAGACAAAAGGAAGAGAAACCCCACTTCTTTTGTCTAAAGCACAGATTAATCCAACTGTCATTAGGCAAGAGGGACCTTCTCAGCTCTCTGCATCTGCAAGGCAGTTTGTCCCACCTTGCAGACACACACAGATTGAAAGGATCCTTCAAAATCAATAACACTGCAGGATAAGTCAAAAGTCCCCTACACTTCAGTGAAGACCAGATGCCCTAGGGAGGGAAAGGCAGAGACAGCAACCGATCCTCTACACTCAATGGGTTTTGTCAGTAGCACCCAAGACTTGGGGTTTTATATTTGAGCTGGTAAATACATAATATGTATTATATATATAATTTATATATATAATAAATGACAAACTTGGTTAGGCAACCTGGGTTCTATTCTGCTTATGTCAGAGAGTATTTACTCCCTCTCTTCAGAGCAAGGTAAACTATACCAGCAGACAACAGGATGCATTTAGATCTCCAAATTAAACAAAGGCTCAAGGTCTACCTTGGTGCACAAAGGTTTGACAAGCACATAACTTTGCTTTTTCTTCCAGTGCTTTCCTCACATCTCTGGAAAAGGAAGCTCTGCTTCCATTCTGCCCAGTAACCTTTTCCCTTCCTTGTTTTCATCAACTGAGTACTTCACAAAATGAAGCGGAATGACTAACACCTCAGCAGCAACCTGCAAGAGGCACCGAAACAAATCAAGGGCAGCAGTGCCCACTGCTTGGCAGCTGGAATAAATTAAGTTGCCTATTCCCCTTCATTTTTCCTTCCCTGAAGAATGACTTAGGTGTAAAAATGAGCTGTTAAAAAACACATTCAGCTTTTCCATTCATCTAACAGAGTCAATTGTTTTCTGCACTGTAAAGCTAACGATCCTTGTCTGCACAGCACTGCAGCACAGTGTATAGCTGTAGCGCCTGCCCAGTGAGGAGGGACAGAGGGGCAACCTAGGGATTTAGAAGGGTCACCTTGTAAGACTGACTTGGAAGCTGCAAGTCTGGAAAACCCCCATGTTTCGTTTGTTTAGAAGCCTTTAGATGTCGTTTAGCCCCTAAGCGAATCCAGCATCTCTCATTTCAGCAATGGAACAGCAGCAGATCTCACTTCAGCGGTAGCCTTCACTTTTCCAATCACTGTATTTCACTGCCACCTGCTGGGATTTGGGAATTTTCGGGGGCTGGGTGGGGGTTGTGGGGGGAGGGAGACAGCGGGCACTGCAGCGGGATTTTGTGCATGCTTTTCTTTATTTACTTACCAGATCCACCAATATTATGACTTGCTACTGTTCCTAAAGTAGAACTATTTTCAGCTATGTTTTGCCATCACTTTTACATAAAAGCTTTGACTTCTCTTGCCCTGAGAATGTCATTACTTGCAGAAGCTGGACGAAGGTAATAGGAGGCAGAACATGGTAATCTTAATACTTTAGTTGTTGTCAGGTATTCATAGAGGGAAAGGCAAAAATAACAAAAGGTAATTTAACATAGGTTCCATTTCCTGAGGTAAGCAGCAAAATCTAACTCTACTTCTAATATAGCTGTGTATTTAGGGAATCTAAGAAATTGCTTTTGATTAGTGTGTCTGTTGAAGTCTAGTTTAAAGAGTGCAGTAAGTAGCAAGCTCAGTCCCTGAGCTTAAACTGATTTACAGCAGTAAAATGGTTAATTAATGCAGCAACCGTGCAGAGAAAGCTATTTTGAAATAGAACGATCGATACAGAATAGGACATTACTTGCCTGATATCACTGAAATATTCCCACCAGTAGGAAAGTAAATAAGACCCGGAAAAGACAGGCCTCATCTCCATGGCAGTACAGTTACCTCAGTGTGGCTTTGTGTCTAGGCTGGTTAGCCCTCCAACTGTTGTACTCTGCTAGCAGGCTCCAAGGGTCATAAAAGCCCAAGTATTTACAACTGTATCATAGCCTTCTTGGAAGGCTTGAGGAACTGTTTCAGCTTCCCCACCTTCTCCCTGGCTGAACAAAGTGCTATTTGGAGGTAGGTGTTAAGGCTTTACAGTATTTTGAGCATGGGTTTTTTGAAGGCGTTTACAGAAGCATTCTTATTATAATAAGGCATCGTTTCACAATCAGATTACAAAGAGATGCTGAGCACTCTGAAGTTACTGCAGCAGTGAAGTTCAAGCCTTTGGCACACATGACCTGCTTAGTCATGTATGGTTCAATGCACGGATGTTTCAAACATCAAGGATGCTCACAAGAGCCTGAACAAGGCTAAGGTCTGACAGCCAAAAAATTCATCCAGACAGAAAGTCTGACCCAGCTTATGAGGATGGCCGAGGCCTCAGTGCTTCAAAGATGTCTGGGCTGTGCCTGTGTGCTTATTGAATTTACAGCCTTATTACATTGCTAGGATGCAGCTGAGGCAATGAAAGGGCCTCTGGCAGCGTGTCAAAGCCTCAGCCACAGTCCTGCATGTCAGCTTGATGTCAGCTATTTTAGCCCGGGAATATAGTAAGCATATAGAGCCTGGCTCCAAAACATTTCCTTCCAAAGCTGCCTGTGAGTTTATGTGACTGCTGGAGGTCATGCCGTATACTTTTCCCATTCTTAGCTTTCCATTCTTCTCTCCATGTCTTACTACACAGTATCACAGACACCTCCCTTCTCCGCAAGCTGCCAAAGCTTACACCTTAACCGCATGAGTACAAAACTTGGCTTTCCCCACAGCTGTTTTGCTGCATTCCCTCAGACACCCTGACCAGCACTTGTGACTGCAGAGCACTCACTGAAACACGAGGGAGTTCAGGAGTTTCTACTAATCATTCAACAGCACTTAGCTCAAGTCCTGTTTTCCTGCTGTCGGTGAGGAGAGCAGCATTCATAACAGACAAGCATTAGCATAACAGAGAATCTGAGGTATCATGAGGTGAAGTATTCTCCTGTTACAGAGCAGAGCATCAGCAGGACAACTACTTCTAAATACCAATCACTTCTATTGCAGCACTCCATTTCCAACAAAGATACTACTTCTTTAGAATAATACATCTTACACCGGTGTGCAGGAGCTGTGACCAAACACCTATTGCTCTAGATACTGCTACACACACCAGAAGACCGAGTGATGTCTGCTTCCAGGAGATACCTGTAACATTCATCTATTCCATAGAGCTAACTGCCATTCCACTGCAAGGGTGATGGCACATTTCAAAGTCTGCTTTTATTCCAGCAGACAGTAAAAGGAGATACCATAGTTTCATGGATTTCCAAACCTGAGACCTCAAAAAATGCTTTCTAAACTAAAGTCACCAAAGTGGATGTGGAAAGCTGAACCCCTGCTGCCTGACCCTCTAAATTGTGAACACACAAGAGGTACAGTGAAGTGGCAGCAACCCAAGTGAAATGAGTGATGAGAAGTCATAACTAACAAAGTTTAAAAAGCTATTCTGAACTGCATACTGCCCAGAGATCAATGCAGAATAACCCTGAGGTGCCCAGAACTGTACAAACATGAAGTGACAGCTACAGGCCTGACAAGCTCATGGGCTAAATAAAAAGCTTACAAGGTTAAAGAGATTCTTTCCATTGACTTCAGCAAGCTTTTAGCTGGGCTCGAGGGCACCTGTGATGAGATAGCCACAGCAGTCTCCCTGAGTACACACTCCAGTCCTTCCCCTGCTTCTGCCCTGAAAGATGTGAACAGAACAGAGCTGATTGCCATTTGAAACTGTTTGTAAAGCCATTCAGGCACCTGAAGAAACATCAAAATGCCTGGATCTGAGTACTTGGGTACATAAGCCCCACTGAAAGAAATAGACCAGCCCCACAGAAGCTTCAATACCCAAATACCTTTAAAAACTGGGATCTCGGTGAAAACGTCACTCCACAACTTCCCCTGAGAGCACAGCAGCTGAAGAAGCTGTCAGCACTGCAGAATGAAAGCTCTCAGCTGCTTAAGAGCAGCACAAGAGCTCACTTTTGAGGATAAACACGTATGGCATCACTACAGCTCTTCCCACTGAAATGCATAAGATCCTAGGCCAAGGTTAGTGACTTTTTTCCCATGCCATGGAGCCCCGTTAAAGACCTAACCTTCACCCCAGTGTATGTCTTCAAAGCATAAAGAAAACATGATAGCTTTTATTTCTTCCTGGATATTTTCAGAGAGGAGGAGTGCTTGCTGGCCCAAAGACCCAAAGGGCTGCACGCACAGTGCTGAAGCCTTTCACTAGTGGGATTCCCAATTAGAGATGCGAAGTTGGTCAATCAATTTTTGTTGAACAAACTGTTTTGAAGCTGATTCTTTGCCCCATTGCTTTTAGGAGAGGATTTTGGGGGGGAGGGGGTTCTCCTCCAAATAAGTGCAGCTTGGAATCTATTCCATGTAAGGTCCTTTCCAACTCAAACCATTCTATGATTGCATCCTGCCCATGGCAGGGGGTTGGAACTAGATGAGCTCAAGGCCCTTCCCAATCCAGACTTTGATTTTGAAAAACACATCAGGCATTCTGCGGGTCACAGAGAGAGAACTGAGTATTCCCAGGATCTATTCTTCTGCACTCTTGATGTGTGGAAGTATTACCAGCGACAGTCATGTTTGCCACAAGCAGAGAATACATCCCTTACTCTTTGAGGGTTAGAGGTTCATGCCTTATGAAGAAGCTGTAGCATCACATTTAGTTTTGGTAACATCAAGCATAAAGATCCAGTGAGTGGCGTTTTCTACAGGAGAACAATCCTTCTAGAAGATTTTATATTTATGTTTGAATATAAGATGAGGCTCAAAGTCATTGTTTGCATACACTGCATGGCTGTTACAAATGCGTGTGTGTAGAAGGTTAACCACAACTGGGAGCAGATACTGAAATCTGTGAAGCTTGACAGCTTCTACCGCATTAGTAAACCCCCTCTGTCTTCACATTACACGGCTCTCCTCCCAGCCCTGGAACAACAGCCCACTTCCTTTAAGTAACGCCGCTGCCAAGGGAGGTAGCTGGGCAAATGGAAAAAGAAACTGCTTCCAGCTGAGCTCCTGGCTGTCATTCTCCCGGTTGTTTTGCACATCAGAAGCCCAGCTCTCTGGAGCCCTGTTCACTGCTCTCTCCCGCAATACCTCAGAAGCAAAGCTCCCTAGCAGACTGCAGGTTTTCCTTCTGCCACATCCCCAGCCAGGCTTTCCGACAGCCTGCTGCTCTGATAATTCCTCTGCCCTCTCCCCACCTGCACCAGAACAACTGACTGTATTGGAGGCACTGACTGGAATACAAATATCAGGTGCCATTACAACAGCAAACGCATTGTAAGATGTTCCCACCCAGAGCCAAGGGGACAAAACACCACCAAAATGTAAAGGTATTCTATGATTTCTATCTTCTTTCATGGACAAAGGACTGGTTCAGACCCTGGCATGTTCTTTTTACTATTATAAAACAAAACTTAAGTCCTCTTAGTAATCACAGCATGGTAGCAATCTGCTTCAGCTGCTACTCTCTCTAAGATGATTCAATGTCATGTCAGATACCAGTACAGTCAACTGTGTGCAAAACTCCAAATGCATTTAAAACCCTGGCACTGGGTTCAACAGAATTCAGTTTTCTAAATGCAAATGAAAAGGCACACAGGTAAAAACCAGAGAAAATATCTCCCATACACATTAAAGCACGGTAAAGGAGTGCTTAAAGAGTTTTACCAGCTCTTAGTGCCTTCTCACAGCTGTCAGACTTGCAAAAAGCAGTCGCTCACTTTTTACTGCTTGCTACCTGTGAGCATTTGGCAGTCTGGCCAAAAAGATAACAGTAGAGGGGCAGGATCAGCTCCCTCAACCTGCTGGTCACGCTCCTTTGGATGCGGCCCAGGATATGGCTGGGTTCTGGGCTGCAAGAGCACGCTGCAGCCGGCTCATGTTCATTTTCTCATCAACCAACACCCCCAAGTCCTTCTCCGCAGGGCTGCTCTGAATCTCTTCTCTG
>JAOEHY010034843.1:0-31779 GCA_025447955.1 Psilopsiagon aurifrons | reverse complement strand
ATGGGACGAGAGGGAACGGCCTCAGCTGCACCAGGGCAGGGTCAGATGGAGCTGAGGAGCAATTCCTGCCCCAAAGGATGCTCAGCATTGGAACTGCCCAGGGTAGGGCTGCAGTCACCGTCCCTGCGAGTGTGTACACACAGTGGAGGTGCGGCCCTCAGTGCCATGGGTCAGTGGTGGCCTGGGCAGTGCTGGGAACTGTTGGACTGGGTGAGCTTAAAGGTCTTTTCCAACCTAGTTAATTCTACGACTCTACGTTATCCTGCATGATAAAGTTTCCTTGGAAGGTTGACACAGTGACTTTACAGACCTTCTAGATTTAAAGTTACTAATGAGCTAAGGCTTCTTAAACTCTTACCCCAGAGAATAGGGACAGTCATGTCACACAGTTAGCATTGACCAAAAGAGAACTAAGTAATACACATTTACAACTTCTTTGTGGTTCAGCAAATGAGCTTCTTCAAGTTTTCTTGCTACATCTTTAAAAAATATGACAAAAAATCCAAACAACACCCAAAAATCCAGGCTGTTGCGCAGCTTCTTAATGTTATTACATGCTTTTGGGCTACACTAGATTTCTTCATCTTTAACTAACACATTATTTAAACAATCACTCCTCAGTCCTTTTCTCTGAGGAATTTCAATCATCAGCCCTTAATTTACCCTTTAATATCTTGATACTGATTATATAAGAAGCAAGAGTCAATGTGACATACAGAAATGATATTAAAGCAGTACAAAAAACCTGTTACTTTCCTAGAGGGTATTTGCACATGCAGCTGGATTTCATATCCCTCTTTCCCCTAACCCCAGAAGAAACAAAGGACTGAAACCACATAAATGCTCTGCACATGCCACCATTTGACTCATAACTGCATCCCAGATTTGCCATGCGACTCTACGTGCATTTTGAATTACTGAGAGATGTCTCTCCCCTAAATTCAGGTTTTATTAATTCTGCCAGTTTTCTGATTATTCCCTCCATCTCTGTATGTCTTTCTCAGCCATCACCCCACTCTGTACACCACAGTCCCTAACCTTAGTGCTCCTCTGGCTCTTCTCCACTCCCTTAAACTCAGCATCTTCTAATACTTTCCACTTCCCTGCCTCCATGGGGAAATCAGCTGCAACACAAGTGCCCTCAGTCTTGAGCTTTTATGCCAAGCACCAGACAGAAAGCAAACACTGCCTAAACTGCTGAATGTTTACTCCAAGTAGATACGGATTAAATTCTCTCCATCTCTCCTTCAATTTAGAGATTAACAAAGATTCTCTCCTCTCCAGTCACTGAATTTTCATAAGGCTTTATAACGTTGATGTTATTACTATTGTAGCAAGTCTGCCTGAAATTAGCAAACAGGCTTAAGAATTACGTAGGGAGAAAAGAGTGTGACAATCCAGTAACTGCCCGTTCACTGAGAAACAGAGCTGGGCCTTGGGGAAGGAAGAGGATGACCATCTTTCAAAAACTCATGGTACCTTCATCAATACAGTGAGAATAAAAGGAGAGAAAAGTAAAACTAACCTAAAATGCAGAGGATTCCATCAGGTTGAGATTTGCTGCTCTGTGTCAGGATGCTCTGAATGTTTCGAAGACGGCTGCAGCTGCAAAAGAGAATTCAAGCTTTAGGTCAGTGCTCTGGAGTGCTCAAGGTTGGTAGGTTAAAGAGTTGACCCTGCTTTTTTTCTTTATTATATAAACTATGTGGACCCACTTCAACTTCCGCCTCTTCATTTTGAAATACATAAAGACATCACAGCAAACCATTACTGCTAGATGTCCACTAAAAGAGAAAATACAAAGCCTTCAAAGATTAGAACCTGTAACTATCCCTTCAAGCCAAATACCCTGTTCATATTTAACCTTTAGCAAAAGTTTCCTCTCACCAAGCCAGCAATGCTCCTTTCCCTACAAGAGAAGCAAAGCAACGTGGGGTAGGTGATGCTCAAGCAGAAAGTTGACAAGAAACTGAGCAGCTCCTACACCCCAAAAGGAGATTCCAAAAGATCAGTTTCAGCACCATCAGACCAATTCCACACTGTGTAACTACGTAACACAGTCATGTTCCAGACAAGATCAAAGTGAAAAGCAGGACATTCATAAAGGGAGAAGGGCGAAAGGCACAGAGAACTCTGCCTGCACTTGCAAACCCGGAGGGTCATACCCACATCTTCAGCTCCTAAAGATTCTGTGGTGGCCTAGCAATGCTTTTGCTTACCAGTATGATGAAAATCAAGAGCTCATCCTGTAATGTCACAAGCACATACACAAATGCAGAACCAAGGAAACTTTCAGACAGAAAAGAGAAAGAGATTTTAGTGAGTGCCAAGAAACAGCTCCTGACCAAAGGATTTTCTCTTCTGTTTAAGCTTCAGGTGCTACAGTTCTTCCCTGCATCTGGCACTACTCTCTAGAACTTTATTTAGTCCATTAAGGAAAAATAAAGAGCAAATACTCTCATTTAACACAACAACAGCTGAACTCCAGGAGGGCTGAACACCTTTAAAGAAAGATTATTTTTTCTGCAAGACAAGTTAATAAACTGAACTTGTGGGTTTCTGGTCAGAAATGAAACCACAGCTCAAAACAACGCAAATAAAACAAGGAAATCATGCCATTTTAATCATAACTTTAAATCATAACATTCACTGTGAGGGTGCTGAGGCGCTGGCACAGGGTGCCCAGAGAAGCTGTGGCTGCCCCATCCCTGCAGTGTTGAAGGCCAGGCTGGACACAGGGGCTTGGAGCACCCTGCTCTATGGAAGGTGTCCTTTCACGTGGCAGGGGCTTGGAAATGGATGAGCTTTAAGGTCCCTTCCAACCCAAACCAGTCTGTGATTCCATGAAATATCTAGAGAAATTTCCTATGATGCATGTCACCTCTCTCATGTATTATTTCTGTATTAAATCCATAATATATTTCTAAAATGAACAGTTAGGAAAAATTATAAGCCTTAAGTATAATCTTCACTAACAATCTACAAGAAAAAGAAACGAAACTATACCAAATCTTGCCAAGACTGTCATCATAAAATGAACTGCTGATTATATGAAGTTAAATTCAGTTGGCCAATATACACCTTTAAGCCAGGCAAAACATGCAGCTACAACAGCCAGAGAGAGAGCAACATAATTTGTGCTTCTAGACAATGTTTTGTGAGCTTGTGTTAATACAGAGAAGGCGAGAAATTTCCCTGCTGATATCACTGTGCCTTCTTGTAACGGTCTTGTTTGTATAACTAAGAGCTGTTCAGCTCTAAGAAACAAATGTCTCTTGCAGAAACACTTAAACAGAGCTAAATTTATGATCAGCTCAAACAAACAATGAGTATTCCTATTTTCATAGCTAAGCCATGGAAAAGGCAAATTGATCTTTTCAGTAATGCTACAATGATCATGCTCTACTTCCTCTGAAAGAATGAACCCCAAAGGTTTCCATTATAGCTCATCTAAGCACAGTTTGAACACCCACTGTAATAGGCAGACATCTGAGGATACTTTCATGGGAAGTACAAAATCAGTGCAAACCATCCCAGGTTTTTAGATTGCCTATTTGAGGGCTGAATTTCTCAATTCTTTTTTGCCTGAAATTTCTCAATTCGCATTCTATGCTGTACTGTATCACAGTCCACTGAATGTGTGAATAGATATTTCGATCCAGTCTTAGATACAGAAACAGAAATTAAAGACACAGATAATGCCTGACAAGAAACCTGGAGAGGGGCTTTGGCCAAGGGGAATGGCTTTAACTGCCAGAGGGGAGACTGAGATGAGCCCTGAGGCAGAAGCTCTTCCCTGTGAGGGTGCTGAGGAGCTGGCACAGGGTGCCCAGAGAAGCTGTGGCTGCCCCATCCCTGGCAGTGCTCAAGGCCAGGTTGGACACAGGGGCTTAGAGCAACCTGCTCTATGGAAGGTGTCCTTTCAGGTGGCAGGGGTTGGAACTGGATGAGCTTTAAGGTCCCTTCCTGCCCAAACCACTTTGAGATTCTATGATTAAGACAATGATTGAGGTACTATCAGATGTTCTTGCTCATGTAGGTGATGCTATGAAGTCTGTGAAAGAAACATTCAACTTCATTCTGCTCATTTAACATCTTTAAATATTAGTTCTTTAAAATCTAAACAAAAACTGACTCTCAAGCTATCCAAACTTAACATTTTATATCTTATTCCGGAAGATTTTCATCCCATCATTAAACAGGACCCCAGACTAGCTAGGTGAGAGATGATCCACCACAGCAAGCAAGATCAAGAGCAAAAAAACTTGCTAGACTCTTCACTGTGGGTACAAACAAACCTGACTTACTTCATTTTTCCATATGCAAACAGATCTACAGTTATTTAAGGACCAGATGTTGGCAAGTAAAACTGCCACAGCCTCTGCAAAACATATGAAATGGAAGCAGCTTTACGTACAAAGCTAGGATGAGAACAAAAATGCTTCTCAGCCTCCCTGCAGAGTTCTATTCAAGAGAAGCCCACACTTCTACAACTATGTGAAGGACAGGCTGAGATGACTGTGCCAAAGCATGTCCGAAGACATCCCCAGTGACACAGCAAGCAGTTTTATTAGATGAGGATGCATCTTCCTGCTTCTGCTCAGAGTGAAAAGAAACTGTCAGCAGAAAAAACTATCACGAATGCTTCCAAGCTGAAGGCGCAAGAGGCAGATTTTCATTCAACTCCTCTCAAGATACGAAAATCCCTTTACTACCCGTGCTCAGCTTCATCTCGAGGCACGTTCAAGTTATTCTCCAGCCAAAGACAGGTTCTGCTGGATTGTGAAGCGTTTTTAAAACCTCTTGTGCATTACAAACACTACATGAACATATACTCTGATTTTGCTATTATCTTCCCCCCCACACCCATATCTCTATTAAAAGAAAGGAACAGTTAGAACTCGATTTAAAAAAGAACAAGTAGAGAAACTCCTTGTAAGAAATTCATGGGGAAAGACACTCCCATTTGTTAAAAAACATCATTCTATGATACAATGTAAATTATTCCTAAAATCTTTTAACTTCTAATGAACACTAACAGCTTCAACAAAAGGGAAATCTGATGAAATGTGTTTCTCATTTAAAAGGAAAAGCAGTGTTATGAGGCTGTGCAAGACCAGACCAAAGCAAAGCAAAATCCACGATGTTTTTGTCTTCTAGAGCTCTGTAAAAGCATTTTCTGATGTGTTGGAGTAAGCTGTGGTGGAGGGGAGAGGGGAAGAGAAATCAGGGGAGGAAAGGACTTGCACGCTTGATCTTTCCCTCCTTAAGTTTTAATGTTCCTCTCCTAGAACTACTTCCAACATCTTTCACAGATACAACAACTTTGGTGCGCCCCTTGAAAAATATGTAAAGTTCTGAGATTAAATTGCTAAGAAATTTCTGACATGTGAATCATGGAATCAGCTGTGCAGGATAAGACCTTTAAGATCATCAAATCCAACCGTTCCCAGCACTGCCAAGGCCACCATTGAACCATGGCACTGAGGGCCACATCTCATGTCTTTTAAATACTTCCAGGGACGGTGGCTCCAGCCCTGCCCTGGGCAGTTCCAATGCTGAGCACCCTTTGGGGCAGGAATTGTTCCTCAGCTCCATCTAAGCCTGCCCTGGTGCATCTGAGGCCGCTCCCTCTTGTCCTATCCCTTGCTCCTTGGGAGCAAAGCTCAGCCCCCTCCTGGCTCCATCCTGCTCTCAGGCAGTTGTAGGGAGCCATCAGGTCCCCCCTGAGCCTTCTCTTCTCCAGACTGAACCCTCCCAAGGTCCCTCAAGCCATTCCTCATCACACTGTGCTCCAGGCCCAAGTGAGTTGAATATTGGTGCTACACTTCCTTAAGGAGACCATCCAGACATACAAGGAAAAAGCATGCAGCAGATAACATATTCATTATTTCATTACATTTATGACCATAAAGATGTTTATTATTTCAATCTTAATATTAAAGAGCCTTCAGCAGAGACATCTCTTTGCCTCATTTAAAGTGGTTTCTGGGAAAGAAATCTTTAGAAAAGCTTCTTCGGATTAAAATATTTTGAACATCATTTCCAGTGCATAAATCACTACATTCAAAGGCTGACATTAAGAACAGAAGACTTCTGTGGCTGGAAAAAGGCAGCATTCAGAAATGGTGAGAAGAATAATTAGAATTCTTACTACATGCCTTTAAACAATACAGGCTAAGCTGTGGATAAAGTCAGAAGGGGGGAAAATGGCATTTTCTTGCATTTTGCATTAAACAGTCATCTGACAAGAACAAAGCAACTGTGCTGGGAACAAATATCCATGATTCTTCCCGCCTCCAACCCAAGCTCCCCAGCAAGCGCAACGACTTTCTGCTGCTTCTCAGTTTATCCCAGTAACTCAATTTCAAAGAGGAACTATGAAGAAAAGCCTCCACACAACAGCACAATCCCACTTTCCCAGAAGATGCTGCTCCACATCCACCACATACATAGCCACATGCATGTTTTATAGTAGCTTACTGCTGAAAGATCTCCATTAGTTGTGTTTGAAAACACAATCTAAGCTCTTCTTAGGAAGCCCCAAAATGCTGGACATCAGCGAGACCTGGACAAGACATGAGCTGCAGGCTACTTATCCAATGAGACAACCACAGACAATGAGATTGCTTTACAAGTGGATAATAAGTTGAAGTAGGTAAAGTAAGAATTTTCCCAGCATTCATTTTTGAACCTAAGATGTGATTTCTACATCATCTTAAGCCAGTGTAAGAGCCCAGAGTGCTGAAAGCGATGGTTCAGCTGTCCCTGCTGTCCTGATCCAGCTCTGGGGCAACAACACAAGAGGGACCTGGAGCTGTTGGAGTGAGGATAGAGGAGGCAACAGTGATGCTGTGAGGGCTGGAGCAGCTCTACTCTGGAGCCAGGCTGAGAGAGCGGGGCTGGGGCAGCCTGGACAAGAGAAGGCTCCTCAAGGGGAGACCTCAGAGCAGCTCCAGTGCCTGAAGGGGCTGCAGGAAACCTGGAGAGGGGCTTTGGACAAGGGATGGAGGGACAGGACAGGGGAATGGCTTTAACTGCCCGAGGGGAGACTGAGATGAGCTCTTAGGCAAAAGCTCTTCCCTGTGAGGGTACCGAGGCGCTGGCACAGGGTGCCCTGAGAAGCTGTGGCTGCTCCATCTCTGGCAGTGTTCAAGGCCAGGTTGGACACAGGGGCTTGGAGCACCCTGCTCTATGCAAGGTGTCCCTGCCTGGTGCAGGAGGTTGGAACTGGGGTTGGAAGCTTTAAGGTCCCTTCCAACACAAACCATTCTATGATTAGCACTGCCTTCGTATTTGCATTAACAATCTTGAAGCCATGCGTCAAGCCAGACCAACTTACAGATCTGAACTACCTCTAGCTTAAGAATTCAAACACAACCCCACAGAATCCTAGAACCAAACACTCTGAAACACCAGCAAGCTGATCCTACTGCTGCTGAAGGCAGCACAGGAAGCAAAGCCACCCTTTGGGGCAGCATCTGGCAATAATGTGTGCTTAGGCAAATTAAGAAACTATATTACCAAGGTACTTGATATTCTGCTCATCTTGGACTAGATCCAAATAAAAGGGTGTAGACAACTGACAATCATTAACTTCTAGGAATTAGTGCTCCTCTGCTCACACGTCTTCATATTTACTATGCAAAGTACCTGGCTTTATGACAGGCTGGTCTGTCACGGCTTAGGAAGAGACAGGGTGCTGCAAGCCATGTGTGCTGGCAAACAACACGACGTTAACAATTGTGCCTTTCTCAATCGAGAGCCAATTAGTTTTTACATTATACCCCACAGTATTTTCATTTTACTTATGTTTCCACAATGCCATTATATAGATTCCACGTACAGTTGCTAGCATTTAGCCTGCACACAAGCTTCCTTTCCTTGACATTGTAATCCAGCAGCAACGATAACAGCATTGATCCTGGAGTGATTCCCGATGGATTCCCACAGGCTGGCTCACCATACGGCTGGGATGGCTACAGCTATGGTTGACAAAGCTGACAAAGGATGCAATTGCACTGTGGTACGTTTCTGCTCCATATTGGCAGATGTTACGCTCCTCCCCCACAAAGACTCCAGCTCTAAAACCTCACATGTGCTGAAGCCTTGAGAAACAGCAGCGAACAAGAGGAAAAACCTGGGACAGCCCTGGCCAGCCTACGCTGACAAGATTGAATGCTGGTTTTAACATGAAGGACTTCATTTAAGGAAGGAAAAGCTTGAAAACAAATAAAATGGAAAGAAAAAAGGGTTTACTTTTTTCCCCCAAATCTTGCTTCTTGTTAACTTGCTGCTACCACCATCTGTTTCCACTCTAGCCCCAAAACATCAAGTTTATTTTTCATGAGGCTTTTGTTGACCTCACTATTTCTAACAGAGACATTATTACTGCCTGCTTATATTAGAGGCCATGATTTCCCACACTCTGACATTATCACCATCTTAATGTATTTGTGTAAGAGAAACAAGAAGTCAGACTGAATCCAAGATACTTGGAATTTCATTTTAAAGTAGTTCCTTTGAAAGCTGCTATCTAGCTCGAACAGTAGCATACACAGTTTGGGGTTTGGTGGATTGGTTTTTCCCCTTTAGCTCACCAAAATAACTGTTTTATTGCTCACAAAAGACAACAGTATTCATGCACTTCAAAATACATGACAATTTTCCAGCTGTTTTCAAGATTTCTCTAAACTGAACATAGGGACTATAAATAGGAAATATCGCAACTTTAAAAACACATGGCATGTGTGGGAACAGTAAGCAGCAAATATTAAAAGTGAACCTAAAAGGAGACATTTCAATGCTGCGTGCATTTTACAGGACGAAATCCTTTGCTTTTTGACTTGAAAGGGACAGTAATATTCAACCCTAATTCAGAGACCTCAAAGCACGTAGGAACAAGCACGAACCTCTGCTTACTAAACACTGGGGACTGCTCGATGCCATCTGCAAATTACAAGTTTATTCAGGATCTTTGGCACTTCAGCACATCTTTACAGTAGCACTATTTATTAAGGATGAACATCACTATTCATGCCGGTATTTTATATAACCACACTGGACAGTGCAGCGCTTCTGCAGATTTGTTTGCTATAAGCAACTCACAGAATCCCAGACTGGTTTGGGTTGGAAGGGAGCTTAAAGCTCATCTAGTTCCAACCCATACCACGGGCAGGGACACCTTGCACTAGGCAGGTTGCTCCAAGCCCCTCTGTCCAACCTGGCTTTGAACACTGCAGGGATGGGGCAGCCACAGCTTCCCTGGGCACCCTGTGCCAGTGCCTCAGCACCCTCCCAGGGAAGAGCTTCTGCCTAAGAATTCATCTCAGTCTCTCGTCTGGCAGGTTAAAGCCATACCCCTTGGCCTGTCCCTACAGGCCCTTGTGAAAATTCTCTCTCCAGATCAGACCCCAACACCAGCTGACAGGCTGAAAATGAATCACAGAATGAAAGAATGGTTCCTCTACAAAATGAGGTTCCTCCATGGATACAACCAAATGATAGGTTACCCATCACCTACAGGCACATACACACCAGTTAGACATGCAGCTTTGATGTATTCTCCCACAGGTTGATTCACAAACACCAGGTCTGTGTTTTCATTCTCTTAAATTGCAGCACACTATCAAGAATGCCAACATTATCTCCAGAGAAAATATCTGAAGCAGTAGGGAAGACCAGCAGCTGAAGTGTAATTAATTCTGCTACCAGTCCACCTCTGATCAGAAAGACAAAGCAAGCATATGGCACTTCAGCAGAAATGAGAAGTTAAGCTTCAGTGCCTCAAGAATAAAGACACTTTCAGAGGCCACTGCTGGACTACAACCACTGCAGCCACAAAACCCTAAGCCAGATGATTTGCCATCCGTTCAAACTAAAGGATCACAAAGGGGCAACTCCTGCTGAAGATCCACAGGCAGCTGAGTTAACACGATGGCTCCGCTCCCCTCCTTTGGCAGCTTCTCCTTCACAAGCATTTACTCTAGCTTTCTACTCCTATTGAGCATACAGTCCCACATTCCTCTTTTGCCTTAGCTTGGCACTCAACAGACTTCTTACATCCCTAACACAGTGGAAACCCACCCATATTCAAGGAATTGGTTCTGTTTCTCTTTGTTATCCTCCTGTATTTCAGGAAGTTCAATTAGTTCTCTCTTTGCAAGGCTAAAATACAGCGGATTCCTTAATAATAACTTGGTGAAACTGTTCTCTTACAAAATCCCGAACCTCGGCACAATTACACAAGGAACACATAGATACAGACCATTAATCTTTCAACACAGATGTGCCCCTTAATAAAACTGGTGGGGAAACCACAACAACTCCTTCAGCCCTGTACCACCTCGCAAACACCCCCCCAACTGCTCCTCTGAAGCCACAGGAGGAAAGCCACACAATTAACCACGATGTGATTAAAACCAGAATGGATTTGAGTGTGATAACATTAGGCATGTAGGCAGAGACGACATAAAAATTGACCCAAGTATTCATTTTGCACAGACACACAGCGAGAATTAATCTGTATTACGTTACCAACATGAGTAACTAATGAGGATTTGGCGGCTCTGTTTTAAGTAAAACTGGGTGGGTGCACTATGAAATAAAACAGATTCACCTTGGTTTTAGATGGTGATATATAACAAAAGCATTGAATAAAGTAAGCTCCGAAATGCACATATTCTGAAGGAAAACATTCACCACTAAACAAAGACCCATGAAAGATGACATCACCTTCTAAAAAAGCCATCCCCTTTTTGGACAACAGGCATCTCTTAGTTCCTTTTCATTTACTAAAACCATCCTTTCTTGTGTTGCTACAACGCTGCGGATCGCTGTGGTAAATGCCAGTTCCTGACACACCATATGGCAGACCAAAACTCTGAGGTATGTGGACGAACTCCAAGAATTATCTCTATTCTTTATATAGTCTTCAGAATTTTTCCATTCCTGTTTGGGACTTTGGAGGGGGTGGGGGAAAGAGGGATTGTTTTGTTATGAGCTCTTTTTATTAAGTGCCTGCTATCTGCTGACTGCTTGGGAAATTTATTGCCAATGCTGGTCTCCCTGCCTCCATCTGGCCTGGGAAATAAAACCACCCCGAAATTGCACATGAACAAATGTTGAGGAGGAAAAAGAATTAACAGATGACATGCCTCTTGCAAACATGCCAAAGTACAGATGCTGCCTGGATCTCCCAGTGGGGCTCGAAAGCTTGCAGATGTTCATAGAGCCTGAATGTTCTCATGTCAACTCTGTAACAGGATCTCAGATTACAAAAATCACCCATCAAGAAAGAGGCTTGAGTGGAAACCATTTTCCCTTTCAGCTCCTCTTTTTTTACCATCTTGGTGTTTTATTACTCATCATGAATTCAGAGATGCTTTCCAGCTATAAACAGATACTAAGCTCCTCCTAAACAAGATTAATTTAGATTAAAATTCACTGAAAAGGTCACTCTTCCTTCCCTTTTATGAGCAATTCAGTTTCTAGCTGCAGGCAGAGAAGGAGCACAACCACCCCAGAACAGCCATGTTCATGCATTTCAAATGAACGCCCTCCATTTCTCTCGCAGTGCTGGGCTTCTCATTGCACAGGCAGATTGCCTGAGATGTGTAAATGCTTTTGTTCCTTTCTTATATATATTTCAATATCAAAAACACCTTTATGTTTTGTCTTTTAATTCAAAATCAACAGCAAACACAGACCCACTTTAATAGCCTCGTAGCTCAGCCAACTGTTTGGTTGCAACTGACATGAAATCTCCCACTTACTCTGACTTCACACTGGTGAATACTTCCACGTATTGTGCTCTAACTATGGAAAGCAACAAGCACTTCAGTTCCTGAGTTGTTCTTTGTGAACAGAACCATGAAATCGTTTAGGTTAGAAAAGACCACGGAGACACTGAGTCCAACCCTTACCACTGCCAAGGCCACAACTAAACTATGTCCCCAAGCACCACACTTACACAGCTTTTAAATACATCCAGGGATGGTGACTCCAGCACTGCCCTGGGCAGCCTGTTCCAATGCCTGAGCACCCTTTGAGGAAGGAATTGTTCCTAATATGCAATTTAAACCTCCCCAGCACAACTTGAGGCTGCTTCCTCTATTCAGACTCTTTAGATACCCACTTGTCGCCTGACACACACAAGGGTGCACCTTGAATCTCTAAGAGGAAACAGAGCTCTAGCAACCAAACAATACCTGAGCTGACACTTGAGATCTCACCGAGCCAACCCCACCTTCTAACATGTCCCTGCACTCCACCTCTTGTCCAGCTCTACCCCCTGTATTTCTGTTGCCTTCTCCACAAGCCACCCAGCACTGCCCACACAAATACACCATCTCCTTTCATTCCACAATCCCTCCACCCCTCCCAAATCCCTGCTATCCCTACCCTACTTCAGCATTCCTACCTTGCAAGAGCCCTTCTTCCCCACTTCCAAGGCAGACCCGCATGCGTTCCCTACCAAACCAGACGTAGGCTTTGCTCCCTACAGTAACACCACCCAAGCCCATCTCCCCACACCAGCCACTCTTTAAGGCCCTCAAACCTGCCTTTTGGTCCCCCTGCTCCATCCCAGCCCCCCACACACCCTCCTCCGGTGGGATTCAGGAATCCACAAGGTCAAGCCAGGCCCCTGCTGCCACCCGCTCAAGGCCATCAACCCTTCTCTCGCCGCTGCCCTCTCCAAAGCCACTCTTCCATCGCCCCATCCCTGCAGTGCTCAAGGCCAGGTTGGACACAGGGGCTCGGAGCAAGCTGCTCTATGGAAGGTGTCCCTGCAATGGCAGGGGTTGGAGCTGGAGGAGCTTTAAGGTCCTTTCCAACACGAACCAGGATGGCTTCCATGTTTCCCCAGTGCTGTCCCATCCCTCCTTCCCATAGCTCCAGTCCCCTACAACCACTCCAACCTCCTCAATACCTCCAAGCCTCCCTGCAACACCCCGCAAAACTACACAATGCCCCCTGCAAGCCACAAAACCCCTTCTTAACACCCTCAACCCCTCTATGCAAGCCTTTAACCCACTTAGCCGTCCCCCCAACGCTCTTCACGTCCTGTTCTCCTCCCAGCCTCCATCATCACAGCCCTCAGCTCTCCAACCCCTTAACACCGCCGACACCTCCCTCAACACCTCCACATCACCCCCGGCACCTTTACCACCCCAACCCCGCTCCATGCAGCCCAAAGCCCGGTCCCTCCCTGTCAGCCCCTCCGCTGCCCCATCCCCGGGTCCCCGTTACCTGAGGAAGGCGCCGGCGGCGCGGGGCGGCCGCGGGGCCGGCGGGAGGAGCGCGGAGGTGCCCACCCGGGGAGGCCTCGAGCCGCGGGCGCGTGGGCGAGGGTGCGGGCATGGCGCAGGGGGCCCCAGTTGAGGCCCAGCGAGGGTAGGCCTCGCTTAAAGGCTGAGCGGTTCCAGGGTCTCCCGGGCTCCCTCCTTCCGGTCAGGCGGAGCGCGCAGAGCTCCCCCGAGCATCCTAGGCAGGGTCGGCCCAGGAGGAGGTCGCGCTCTGGAGACCTCCAAGGCCTGGAGGAGCCGACTCGGCTTGGTGAGTAAAGGTAGCAGCTCTCAAAACCATCACTAGCTTCCAGTGCTCCGTCCCGGATCGAGCGGCATGTCTTCAGCCGAGCTCTGCCCACGAGGGACCGCGCACCACTGAGCTCAGTGTTGGAGGAGCACGGTGGCCGCCAGCGGCTCTTGCCTCCGCCAACAAGGAGAGCTGGTTTAGAAACCACAGTGTGTGTCCTGGTGCTCTGAGCAGGGCAATGTTGCGGCGGGGAGAAAAGGGGACTCGCCAAGAGGTGGCACTGTGTGGACTAAAATGGGTCCAACAACGTGGAGACTCCCGAGGAAGGTAGTGGGTGGGCTTCTTACCCCGGCGTGGTAGGTCATGGGGAGCTTCTGGCCAGGCAGGGTACCCCTGCACGGAGACTGCAGTGCTGTCCTGGGCTGACAGGAACGTTGAGGGAAGAAGGTGGGGAATACCACATGCAGAGGTCGAACAAGAGCGGTGTGATGGGGAAATGCAAAGCCTGTCTCTTCCCTGGAAAGTGATGGTACACACAGGGTGCCCTGGGACTGAACCAGGCAGTCTCCTGGGTACATCCCAAAAGCTGAACATGCAAGCAAGTCCTCTAAAACCCAGAATTCACTCAGAAAGATTTTTGACAGGGTGGTTTCTAGGTCTTGATGCAATTATTCTACTGCATGTGCCTATTCCCATGCATTTATGGAACGCTTTTGGAAACGTACAATGCTGCTTTCCAGCTTTCTGAAATACACAGAATTCCATCCTGGGCAGTGGCACTCCCCTTCCCTCCCCAGCGCTGAGCCCAGCAGGATGGTGCAGCTCCTTGAGCGCTCTCATGTGAAGGATGCTTGGAGCTGATTTACATGTAGCAGTGCAATGCTGATCTTGGGCATAACAATAGAAAAGCTGATGTGGGATTCAGCTGTTAAAGAATTAAAGGATGGGAATATAATTAATGCAGTCAGCCTAGTTTCTGGAAAATAGCTCTTGTCAAACTCTGATGTCATCCTTTGAAGAGATTACAAGTTTGGCTGATAAAGGTTATGGCATAGAAATAATAGACCTGGACTCTGTTCAGGCATGTGACTTAATCCATAGAGTATTCTGATTAAAAATTAGCACAATACAACATCAAGAGAAACACCTTAAAGGGACTGGGAGCTGGCAAACCGACAGCCATCAATGGGGAATCCCTGCAGAATGGGAGTGCTCTCAGTGGGTGTCCAGGGCTTGGATGGGAAGCCCAATGCTATTCACCGTTTCCATCAATGGCCTAGAAATAGATTAAAAAGCCCTGCTGAGAAGAACGCTGGGGCCAGGGAAATGAGAGGGGCAGGAGACACGGACAAGGTCAAGACAGCTGTAGAAAACTTCATAAGCTGAGTCCTGGACAAATAAAACGTGGTTGAATGTGAGCAGCTGTGGAAAGGATCCCTCTGCTGAGCACAAGGCCCTTCTGCTGGAAACCCGTGCTTGGCAAGGAGGGACATGGGGGTGAGTTTGGAGGGCAGGAGGGACAGCATGGGAGCAGCAGGGGATGTCCTCGCCAGGATGGGGCTGGGTGCTGCAGGAGAAGGGATTCCAGCATCTGCATTTCAGAAAGGATGCTGCAAAATTAGGAAGAAGGTGGATAAGAGTTTAAAGTGACCCCTGCTTTGCAGGGGGATGCCTGAGAACCGCAGCCTCCTTTGCCAGTTCAAAGGAGCCCTAGAGAAGCCTCGATTACAGTGCTTAAGCAGCTTCATGGGTGAGAGATGATCAGGTATTAGAGAGCTTTTCATCTCCCAGAGAAAGGCCCAGCAAGATTTGATGGCCTGAGCTGAGTTCACACGAGAAACTGGAGCTAGATTTCTCCGTGTGAAGGGGGGGACTGAGGGGGTGGCATGTTGGATGCACCAGGATGCATGTGGCTGAAGTGCTGGGGCTTGGCATGCCCCCATCCCTATGCTGCCATCCTTCCCTGGAACCTTCTTTGCTTACTGCTCCTCAGGGCCGGGCTGGACCTGAGGCAGTGAGAGAACTGCTGGGGGATTCTCCCACACTCAGCATCTCATGGCCACATTCTCCAGCTCAGGGGTCACAACATGGGGTAAGGAATCAGCTCCCATCCCACCCGCAGCATCTGCCATGCTGGGGAGGCAGAGCTGATCCATTCCAGCAGCACAGCATCGCTCTGTGCATACTCCGTCTTCATGCCCTGAGAAAGCACAGCCAAGACAGCCAGGCAGCTGCCCTTTTGTGGGCTGGAAGGGGTGAATCCCTGAAAGCTGATGGTTCTTCCCAGTGCCTTGCCATTTTCTGGTCATCCAGCAGGGCTGAGTGGGGTTGTGAGAGCCATGGGCTCCCTCTGAAGCCCCCTCTCTGCCTTTGACACCTCTCTTTCCCACATTGAGGAATCCAGACCCTGCACTTTGTCAAGGGCCAACAGCAGCTACTTTCAGGTTTACCTGGGGACAGCAAACAGGTGAAAAACCCAACCGAGTGTCCCTGGCTATGCAAGGAGGGAATCAGCCTGCAAGGTCTTTCAACAGAGGGTAGAGGCAAATGAACCAAACCGGCTCATTTCTCCCTTCTTCATCAGTTCATAGTGTGGCCCTGCTTTATATCCTCTCAAAACTGCCGCAGCCAAGATGCCAGCAGTGTTTTGGTGCACAACTGGTGTCAGCCTGCTGCTGAAGCTGGTCCCTGTGCAAGCCTGAAGTGCTGTACACTTTCCAGCTCCTGGTACACACTTTCATTTCTGCCTGGAAGAGCCAGCACATGCTAATGATAGAGGAACCGCTCTCAGCCTTTGGTCTAATGGGTCTGGGGCTGTGCCCAAGCAGCCTGATGTTGTGCACACGCTTGTGTGGTGTGATTTGCAGAGCCTCCCTGCGAGCCCTTCATTCCCTCCTCTGAGAGCTGCAAAGGGATGTTTCAGTAGCACCATTAGTTCCCTGCCAGGTTGGCTTGGGAGTCACAAGCCTCCTCGCATCCCTTCTGCAGTGAGAGCGCTCAGTTCAGCTTCAGCACTGACAGTATTCATCTCAAATTAATTCTTCTCTCTGTAGTGACTCTCTGGCTTCCTCAAAGCAAGGCTGGCCTGACCCGGAGCTGATGTTTGATGGCTGGGGGGCTGTTAGCATCCAGCTTACCCTTCTAGCGGCAGTTGTGCCTGGGTGAGAGCCGGCGTCCCTCCGGCCTGGGCAGTTTCGGGAGGAAGCGCACTAGATGGTGCTGTTCAACCCTTGGCTGCGATTTAGGAGGCCCCTGCAAGGTCGTAAGTGGTGCCGAATTTCGGTGTTATTAAAGAGCATGTTTGAAACTGGAGGACAAACAGAAATACCCTCAAGTATGAGGTCCTACACCAATTGCTAGCAGAGGCAACGGGCAGCTCGCCCTTAGAGGGATATGTGCCATCCACTCCCTCGTGCCTGGAGCGCCCTTATTTCTGAGGAAGGAGTCAGGGCTTGGCTACGTGAGCAGTGATGGCAGAAGAGGTTGCTGAGAAAGAAATGTTCTGGGGTGGAAGAGGAGGCTCATAGCTCTCTCTTTGGATTGTTGGCAAGATGGCACTTGCAGAGTGGGAGGAAGAATGTGTGCTAGGTAAAGGTATAAAAAAGGTAAAAACACTGCCATTGTGGCACCAGGAACTGAAGGCACCCCAAATAGCTCAGCTGGGATGAAGCACCAATGCCCAGTGGCAGGGGGCAGGGCCACGGAGGGGATGAGCAAGTGGAGCCGCAGCACACAGCTGGTAGAAGACCAAAGCAGAGAAGTGGCCACGGATAGAGCAGGGCTGGGAGCTGGAAGGAAGCTCCTGCCCCACCGGTCAGGAGGGACGGAGCACATCTCTGCATGGGCAGCCCTGCCAGGGCTGGAGGTGAGAGGTGAAGCAGGTGATGCTGGTTGCAATTCTCACAGCATCCCTTCTTGCAGGAGGCACTGGGCTAAAGATACCTCCCCACCCTGGCAATGTCAGCTGCACAAAGTATCCATGGAGCAGTGGGAGCAGTCCCACTTTCCAAGTCCCTGGGGTGCAGGACACATGGGCAGCCTGTGCGTGCCTCCTTTGGATTCCCCACCAAAAAGGCAAACACACAGACTTGGGTTTACTTCCAGGATGAAGCACCATTAGGACACCAAGCTTAGCCTTTTTGCACAGACACTGTTCTTTTTATAAAGCCCGTGCCTGAGCCTGCTGTTCAGGCAGGTGGGAAGGCTGCAGGGTCTGCTGCTCCCAGTGCTGTAGCCTTTCCCCTCCAGCAAAACCATCCCAGTTTCCCAGTTCACTTCTGTTCTCATATGAATGCTCTCTTGCAAACCCCCAGGGTACGCCAGGATTCCCGGGCCTCCCTCCATGCAGATACAGGACTGGAGCAGGGGCAAAGGTTTCACTGCTCACTGGAGAAAAACTCCAGCCCTTCATCTGGGGTGGCCTCCATCCAGGAGTGTAAGGGCAGGAGCGCTGGACCAGCTCAGGCAGCAGTCTGACATGGTTTCTGTAGCTGCCAGCATTTGCCCACAGTGGTGCAGGTGTCTGTATGGCAGAGGAAAGACCCTGCACACTACTCCAAGCTCCTGCAGTGTCATAGCACCCTGACCTGTTCTCCGCAGGATCTCATTCTGCCTTCAGCTCTGGGAGCATCTCTGCTTGATGTCTCCCCGTGTGCTCTGCTCTGCCTTCCCCTGCCAGGATACAGAGCCCCAAACCTGGTGTTTCCCCAAAAAACTATTACAGATGAGCTCATGCTATGCCTTGGGAGGTTGCTCTGGATAAGCTGATCTCTTAACACCCTGTGACTTTCCTGCCACCAGCCCTCAGACCATCCCCAGCTCCTCTCCTCTGGCTATCAATCAGCCACATCTAGCGATGCCAGGAGAGGTTTTGGGCTCAGGACTGGAGTTTTGGTCAAAGCTTTTCCCATCTTATTTCTCCTTCTGTCTGACTTCACAGCAGTTTCACAGCAGCTCACAGCCACTCTCCTCTGCTTGCCTTGCACCTTCCGTAACACAAGTAATAGCAGCTAATGTTCCTTTGCCTCTGGCTGCATCAGAGCCCAGCTGTTCTCATGGGCTTCTCACTTCTGTACCAGCTCCCCAGATAACCCCTTGGCTCCCATCCCAGCTTTCTGCCTAGAAATTTCCCTCTCCCAGTTTTTGCTCAGGTCTGGAAACCCAGCCTGCGTACAGCAGCGCAGGGTGTGGGATTGTTCCTATCTACTGACAAGAGACTGGCTGCCATGGGTAACCCATCAGCTATTTCTCTCAAACAGCAATGATACCTTGGGGCAGGTACAATCTCCTTCTAGAAAATCATCTGTAATTGATGATGCTTTGGGGATTGCATAAAAGCTGTGGCAAAAGCTATAGGACTGAGGCTACAACTGGGATTTATGGTTGAAATTCAAATCCCTAAGATCACCGGGGCAGGGACCCCCGGACCCTCTCCCTCTGGCCCTGAGCTGCTTTTGTGAAAGGGTTGCCCATGTCTGGTACAGCAGAGACCCTGCCAGATCCCTGCTGCACCCAAGATGCTGTGACTCCCCTGCTGTTGATCAACCCTCTCTGCCAAAAGCCATCTCACACACGCTTTCCCAGCATCACTAGTGTCCAATGCAGTTCATCACCGGCTACTGATGCACCCCTTGGTGAAATCCCACCCATACGCCTTCCTGCACCTACCTTTGGGGTCTGCCCTGGCCTGGCACCCCACACGTCTGCCTCTCCATGCTCTGGACCACCAGGATCACTGCCTCCCTTGCGGGGCCAGGGGAGGGATGGCATCCACGTGTGTTCCAGCAGCACCACTCTGCAGAGAGAAGAGATGTCAGCTCATTCCTGCTTGGACCACCCTGAGCAAGAGATGCTTGCAGGCAGTCCCCACTTGCAGTCCCACCAAGGGACCCTGCTCCCTTGGTCCTGATGGACGCATTTCATATCTTGGCCCTGAATGAAATAGATGGAGTTACCTGGAGCAGGCTCTGCTTTACCCTGAGCTGTGCTGGGACTGTCCCTGAGCGAGGGGGCTCCGGAGCATTTGTCTCTACAGAAATAAACCTACCTTACAGAACAGGGGCAGGAGGGAGCAGCAGCACCAGGGAACATCCCTGTCCCTGATCCCCAAGCCCAGGTGCTGACCCAGGGCTCACCCACCTGCCCCAAGGCATTGCTTGCATGCCCTCTGCACCTGCTGCTCCTATGTCCCTGTGGCAGGATGGGATGAGGTGGGCACATGATGGGCATCATCCCTGCAGAGGAATACATCTGACTGCTGGCTCACACTGTTAACCACTATGTTGAGACAGCTCTTGCAGAGCAGCCTGTAATAATTCTACCTGTTTGATCCTGGGAGAAGAGACAGATCTCTTTTATCCAGCCATGAGTGACCCCGACCAGCTGGGAGGTGAGGGAAGAGCACTGCTGGAAACACCAGTTGCTGCACTCTTGCAGATCTGTTTTGCAACACAGGGGCAAGATCTTCTGGCTTAGGTGTGGTCAGTGGCCTGGCTGGTGAAAGCAAGCTCAGTGCTCAGTGCTCAGTGCTCAGCGATGCCTTGATGTCTGTCTGAGAGCCTTGCAGGCTTCCAGCCCGTCTGTTTTGATAGGATCTCTGCCAGCAGCCCAGCTTGGAGAGCAGGTGCTTTTCCCCACTCCTGGCTCACCCGTCCTGGAGGGTCAGCTCTCCAGGGAGCTGGCAAAAGGTTTGTGATGGGTAAGCTCTGTTGGCCATGGTTTGGCCACATCCTGGTGACCAGCTGGTGGCCAGTTGGATGCACACTGCTGCGACCAGGCTTGCTGACAGTGCATCTGTTTGGTGAGGTTATTCCCCGAGATGCGGAAGACCACCAATGAGCATCTTTTGTATCAATCGCGCAATTCTGGTTCATTGCGAGTCCACCTAGTGGCCTGTGGGGTTATGGTCAGCTCTGCTGGGCACAGCGAGGCTTGTGAAGACATCTCAGAAACGCTCATGCACCCAGGACAAGCTCAGGGAATTGTTTTACCTGTGCATGTACCTGGCAGGTATGGTTCAGATCTCAACTCATCACTGTCCTTCTCCCAGCCTACCAAGTGACAACAGCAGCTGAGGTTGTGACTGGTTTGCTGAGGTCCAAAACCCAGCCAGACCTGGGCAAGGGCCAATGGTCCTTGCGATCGCATTGGGAGCTGCAGAGGAAAGCCCCGTGGCGTTTTCACCCCTTATTTCTCCTGAAGAGTGGTTTTCCTCGCTGCCTCATGCTTCTCAGACATTAGATGCCCCAGATACTCCTCTTGGAGATGCTGTACCCTTGGAGAATGGTCGGTTCTGAGTGCTGCAGCAGGACCAGGTGTGCTCCGGGGCTGGGGCACAAGCCAGCCCTTCCTTGGGAGTCCCTAGTCTGGGCAGGCACTTGTGGGAGCCCCCCGCTCTTTCAGCTCTCTGGTAACACAGCCGCAGACCCTCTGGGATCTCTCCATACCCCTGCTGTGACTCCAGCCTCCAGCACCCCTTTCCCAACCTCCCGTGTCCCAGCACCACCTTCAAACCCTTCAACCCTAGGTGGGGGTTGCCTTCCTTTGCCACCCCCCCTTCCTCAGAGCAACCATCCTGCACCCACCTCCCCAGCCATGGCCAGCCCTCCTGGCTGGGCTGGTGGATGGAACCCCCAGGCTGCTATGTCACCAGCACCCAACCAGGGCAGCTGGGGCTTGGCACAGTCAAGTCCTGGAGCCCCCTCACCCCTGGAGGCCTGCCTGATGGCTGCACCACCTCTAGGAAAGGAGGCTTCTCCGCAGGGCTCCTCTTCCATGGCAGGAATGAGGCCATAGGAACAGAACCAGGAAAGGCTCTGCACTGATGGATGCCAGCTGAGGTCCTGACCAGCTGAGCCAAGATGCTGGACCCAGGCCAGCAGTGTCCCTGGGATTTACCTGCTTCCTTCTGCAGGGAAGAGCAAAAATGGGGAGATAAATGATGATAGGAGGAGTCCTTCTGCTGCACCATCTCTGCTGTGGCTGGAGATCTGACTGGCTGTGGACACCCAGGTGTTAGGGTTGGTGGGGCTGTGCCAGTGGGAGGAGGCTGCAAGGGGGTGCAGGCTGGGGCAGGCTCTGCTGCTCTTCATTAGTGAACTGATGCTGCATAGAGTCCCATCTGATGAGCTGGGGGTGCTCAGTGAGTGCCATTTATTCATGCTCTTATGGAAGAGTCTCCAAACTCTTCTGCTGATGTGGCTGCCCCAGCACAAGCCCAACCCAGATCATCTTGGTGCTGACTCATCTCAAGGCTTTCTGTCACCAGTGAACAGATGTGGAGAATATTGGTGTCATTCTGACACAGAACTGGAGAACTCGCTCACAAAGTCATGATGGGATGAAACTTGGAGAAGTTGGGGGTCTCTGTCTTTGGAGGGCTCCAAGACTTGCTCCACAGCCAAGGCAAATCTGATGCTGGATGTCAGCCATGAGATTTCCCATCCCCTTCTGCCAGCACTTCTGGGACTGTCAGCAGCCCCTTTCCACTCATGCTCACCACTTGGTAGCTCTGGGTGTGAAATCCAAGGCTGTGTCTCTCCTAGAATTGCCTCCCCTTCCCATGCCAGGGTGGGCAGGCGAACCACAGCACAGACAGATCCTCTCTGGGACAGGATGGCGAGGAGCAGTGGGCTAGTGATCATGAGCATCCCACAGTCCTCTTCTTCCCTGGCGAGGAGACAAGAACTGCATATTGAAGGTGCAAGCATCAGGCCGGGCAGGTGTCCCAAACTTTGCTGTGACCTATCTTCTTCAGACACCAAGCCTTGGGCTGTCATCCATAAAGTGGTGCTGCTTCCCAGCCCTTTGGCCCCTGTCCTGATCAGGACACAGGGGGCATGGCCTCCCATCCTGCTCTGCAGGGCTGGAGCCACCGTCTCGCATCCAGCCTCCCATCTGCAGCCATTTCACACCACTCACGCTCTTGCCAGTGCTGTCCTTCAGCCTTTACAGGCCTTCTCCCCATAGTGGGAGCAGACAGCAGCCTGATCCCTGCAGCCTCAGCCTTTCTGACCTCAGGTGCTGGGCTCTCTGGGTCTTCTCCCAGGGGATATATTCCCTGCTTTGACTGTCCTGCTGGATGTTCTTCTATGACTGCACCTCCTCTGTCAGAAGTCCTTCAGCATGCAAATGCTGGCTGGCATGGTGACCAGCCTCAGGAGAACCCATGACTGACAAACACAAGCAAATCTAGCCTCATATTGCGTTTTGTCCTGATCCTTTATAGTTGTAACTGGCCAAAGCATGAGAAAAAGTGTGGCAGTGGATGTACAAATCTTGCCAGACCTTGGACTTAGCATCTTCCTGTAGCAGCATCTTCCCCAGTGTGCCAAGGACATAATGAAGAGCATGGCTCACAGAGGACGTTGACATGGACTTTGGTTAGTCTTCACACGCTTCTCTGACCCTCTCAGGGTCATGAGGTGGGGTGAGTGCCCCTCGTCTGGAGATGACCATCTTGTGGGCAGCCATTCCCAGTCCACTTGAGCCTTCTCCTGCAGCAAGACGGGGAGCAGAGGTACCTGAACAGGAGATCCATGGCTCCCTTTTCCCAGTGGATTTTCGGATCTCCAATGCTGATCATCTTTAATTTGGCCTATTTAGCTTAGTCTCACATCTGCTGCCCAGAGCCTGACACCTCTGCAGCTCCTGCCATTAAACTTCTGCCTGATGAAAATGGATGATTGTGCCTGAATTATCATCCTCTCTCTCCCCCAGGTGCTTTGTGCTCCTTATGCCTTGAATTGGTCTGGCAGCTCCTGGATGGGACCCCTGGATGGACCATACAGAGGAGTTTTGGGGATGCCTTGGTGATGATCAGAACAATGTGCTGAGTTGGGCAGCGAGGCTTAGTGAGCCCCCATTACACTTCAGCCTTTGGAAGAGTGGCTGCTTTCATGGGTTGCATCCACATCCCTGTCCCTTCTCCCTTGGCAAGTCTCAGGATGGACTGCTCAGTGCCAGTGACAGCTTTGTGCTTAATCACTCTGTATGTGCATCAGTTCCATGCAGAAATCTCTGAGCATTGCCCAGTTTAATCACATCCAAGGAAGACTGTGGTTCTGGAGCACAAGAAGCACCTGCAAGTGAGGTGAAAGCAGAAAAGCTGGACCCAGGGCTTGCATTAACAGCCAAATCCCTTGGAGACCATTTCCTCCCTGTGTCACTCCCACCAGTGCCCCATCAGCACTACCCCAATGGCTGAATGCCCTGTGCCCACCACAGGGAGCATCTGGGGGTGCAGTGGCCCTCCCCTCAAGAGCGAGCTCCTCTCTGCTGTCCCTTCTCATGAAGACCAAACCCTGGGCAAGGCCTCTGGGTGCTTTGAAACAAATCTTTTTGCCCTGTCCGTTGCTGTGTCTCCTCTCCACAGTCTTACTGAAGATCCGTTTGTCTACACCTGAGCTACCGGCCTTGGACAGCACTGAGCTACCCACAGTGATAATAAGGTCATTTTACACTCAGTGGCATCCTAGGAGGACCATGAGCTGCTGGGAAAGCTCACTCCCACCAGAGGCCCTGGTATGTTGCTTTGCAGAGTACACTGCTGGTTCAGTCCCGTCCTCATCCCATGGCCACCAGCACCCATCCAGCCATGTGGTTTACAGCCATTGTTAATCACCAGCTTAAGCCGTGGGCCCAGCCTTGCTGTCTGTCCCCTCCTGCCCTGCTGTGGACCAGGCACAGGCTCCCACCCAGCCCTCACCTGGGGGAGCCCATTGCTCAGGATGGGCCATACCCAAAGCCTGAGTGGCCAGTGTGCCCTGCTCACCTCCAGCATCCGCAGCTGGCAGCCAGGATGCCCCCTGGGCCCATCTCAGCTCGGTCCCACCAGCTCTCATCTCCTCCAGACGGAGCACCCTGCATCAGCCGGGCCATGGCCATGTGGTCCCTGCTTATGTCCCACCTGCCCTTTGCTGCCGTTGGTTTTCCAGTTCCTCAGCTCCAGTCTCTTGCTTCTCCAGGTTTGGAGGACAACGTCTAACCATGCATTGCTCTCCACCTCACCTCTCCAGCAGCACTGGCCCTTCGCAGTGCAGGCAGCTGTATTCGCGCATCAGTTCCATCCAACGTCCTTGCAGGAAGGTGACTCCCTCCAATCCCAGGGGACCCTGCCAGCACAGGATGGCCACCCCAGCTTCAACTCCCTATGGGAACCATCACCCCAAAACCAGGCACAGGACAAACCTGCCTTGCAGCCCTCTGTGCCACCATAACCCTGAGGCGAGGAGCGAGAGTCCCAGCGGGGTCCTGGTGTGGTCCCAGTGGGGTTTTGGGGCTGGCTGGAGCTGGGAACATCCCTGCGCTCTTTGTGCTCCCCCGGTGAGCGGCGCAGTGCAAATATCAGCCGGGTGCTTTGAAATGAAAATTAAACTGATAAAAGTCGGGCAAATCCTCTGCCCCGGCCCCCGCTGCTGGCCCGAGCGGTGGCTCTTTCTGCTGCCGAGCCGGCTCCCGCAGTTATCAATACATTATGTATGCCAGTGTTCGTCGGCCAGAGCCTTTTGTTGATGCTGAATATGTCCTGACCAACAAAAGTGGACTGGATTAGCCACAGTGGATTAAAAGATTTTCTTCTTGGAGTTTACCTAATAATATAACAATTGACATAGAAGGTCTCTTTGAACCCTACACGACTCTCTTATTTCACCATCTGTGAGTTTGCTTTCCATGCCGCTGATGGTGCTGGTGGTGGGAACACTGCCCGGAGCTGAATTTGTCACTGAGCAGAAGAAAGCAGCCCGTATTTGAAGGGAGGCAGCGGGAAGGGAAAGTGGCACAACTTCTGTCCTCCTGCCTTTGTCCTCGGCCCTTCTGCTGGTGGCTCACCAGGCTCATGATGCTGCGGTGTAAGGAGAGAAGAGACCCAAGGAGTGGGTTCAAGCAGTGGGGAAGCCACCCGCTCATCTGCAATTCGAGGTGTCCAGAGGGGTCCCGACCGGAATAAGCTCCTTCATTAATCACAGATTTTGGGAGAGTTGCGGAACTGTGAGCCAGCAGAGTTCTCGCGTCTGGATCTCAGACGTTGGGATCCAGCCGCTGTCCCTGGTCTCCATTGCAAGATGGGTCAGGCAGCGGCGGCAGCGACACCGGGAAACATGGAGGGCAGCGGCAGCAGGGGAGGAAGGCTCCCCCCACCATCCTGCAGTGCCGACACCGCTCGCCCCCTCCTCCGGCACACCCCGGCCCTCGGGCTTTGATCTCATCCGGGGGGGCTCCATTCAAAGTCTTTCATAGCAGCCTTTGGAAATACCCGTCCTCAGAAGTCGCGAGTAATGAGATGGGGAGACAGTGAGCAATTTAGGCGCTGTTCTTTCTCGCTTGCGCTTTTCTTAATCTCCATCTCCCACCCCCCCTTTTTTTTTTTTCCTCTTTTTTTTTATTATTTTTTTTTTTTGGCAAAGACTCTTCTGGAGCGGCATCGACTTTGTGTGGGATCCCCGCACCACCCCGGGCCTGCTGGGGGGGCAGGAATATGGGGCTCGTGCCTCTCAGCCGGGGGCCTTTGATGAAGCTGCTTTGCGAAATTTGATTTGAAAGGCCTACGATGGCAATTTGGGGAGAATGATGGAGCCTTTCTCCACCCGCCTCTCTTTGTCTGTCGCCCAAAGGGGGGTTCATTGTGGGTGCCGGGGCATGGGTGGGGTGGGGCGGCGGAGGGGGCCGCGGCGCGGGAGAACAATGAGCGGGAGATGGGGAGCGTTGGGATTTCTCACCTGCCCGGGTGCCTGCGGTCCGCCATGACGGGAGCAGCCGCCCTGCTTGCCGCCGTCTGGAGCACTTTTTTTATCCCCCCGACTCTTGAACCTATTTCCCTTCTTGGCAAGTGCGTGGCTGGAAGATGGGAATCTTTACTTTATATTGCAGCTTGGTCTTCCCAGCCTGATTGGCTGCGGCCAGGACCAAATGCTGGTCCTTCCATCCCATCGTCACTATGGCAACCGGCCCCGTTAGGCACCACCGATTTACTTATAATTGCTGGGTAAATAGTCAAGACAGGCCGCTTTCATCCCGCACCGAGAGATTGCTCTTCCTCATCTCCCTTTTTTCCCCCTTGTTTTTTTTTTCTTTAGGAGAAGGAAGCCCTAAAGAGCAGCAACACTTCAGAAAACTCATTGAAGGCTGTTGCAGGGAGCAGTGCCTCCCTCCTGGCCAGCCTTCCCCCATCACTCCCACTGCACCATGCCTCGATGCCAGCACCATCGTGCAGCCCTCAGCTGCACCCTCCTGCAAGGAGCGGCACTGGGTGGGCATGCACAATGCCCACTGGTGCAAGGGTTGGCCATGGCAGGCTTTTGCCACCAGGCTGCCAGCCATCGCTCCTGCCATCTTTGGGATTTCACACCAGAGAGCAGCCTGGGGCCAAACACTCCTCCATCACCTCTGTCCTCCTTCCCCACTGCTGCCAGCAGTGATTCATGTTAACAGCGCTGGGGTTTCTGACCAGGCACCAGCACTGTCCAGGTCTTTCCCTGGTTCTGTTGGACCCGCCAGTGGTGCTGGCTGGGACAGGGCAGCTCGTACCCCCGGCCCTGGCCATGCTCATCCCCGCAGGCCAGGATGGTGGGGTACCCACTCTGCCTTGATACCTTCATGCTGAGCCGCTCCTTGCCCGGTCTGCAGGGCAGGGAGCCTCTCGCTACTCCTGGGGGTGTTTAATGATGATGGACAGGACGATACGCACAGGTATTGTTGCCAGACCTGAGAATGTGGGCCAGGATCTGTGCTCATGGCCAGGTGGGTCCCATGGGAGAGATGCAGGTGGGAGTGTGGTCCCACCAGCATCCATCCTTGGATCCTCATGATCCAGGGATAGATGCTGCAGCCAGAGAAGAGAAAACAGGTGCCCAGCCCAGCCTTGCTGGCTAGAACACCCACACGGTGCTTCTATATCCACTGATCATCACTGACACCAAACAGTGATGGCAGGGAAATGGGAATACAGTGGTCTTAGGGAGAATCTAAGGGCTGAAGAGATCCTGGGAAAACGGAGAGCTCACTGGCAGCAGGGTGAGAGGGGAGCAGAGTGGGTTTGAGGGAAAGGAAGCCAAGATCATCTTCCCATTCCCTCCTCACAGCCATCCAGAAGGAGGAGTCCATCAGGGCAGCTCCAGGAGCACTGGGAGACACCACCTGAGCTCCCTACTTTAGTGGGAGAACTGGGGGATTCCAACCCTGCTCGCTGAGGAGCACAGAGGAGACAGAGATGAGAATGTGAAACCAGCAGAGGATGGAGCAGCAGTGAGCAGCTGGGCTAGGAGGGCTTCTGAAGGAACTGGGGGGCATGAAGCAGCTGATCCTCAAACAGCCCTACCTACCTGCTCCTGGAGAGGGCAGTTTGGAGCCTGGCAGAAGCAATAACAATTGTCCTTTCCACATATTACAGAGGCAGCCAGGAAAGGGCAGGGCACTAACTCTGTGCTACCAGCAAACCAGCAGCGATGCTCCTGCAAACAGAGTGTGGGCACCTCACTGATTACACCCTACCTGGGCAACTGAGGTGGCTTGTAGAGGGAAGGCCTGTCTCCTAAGTGCAGCCAGCTCGGAAGGTGCCAGCAGCAGCGTGCGGGGCTGATGCGTGCAGTGCAGCCCTCTTGGGTGTGCAGAGGGCTGGTGACAGTGCTGTCCCTGAAGGCCTTCAGGGACATGGAGCTCGCCTGCTCTGGGACCTGCAAGGCACAGGGTGTGCGCTCAGGACCCCAGGGTCCAGGATCCTGTCCAGTTGCAGGTCCCAGCACACTCTGGTCCTGCCGGGGCTGCTCTCCCACATGCTCTTTCTCTGTTTTAAAGGCAGCTTCTCTGTGAAGCACTTTGGGACTCAGCTGAAAGTGTGTTGCTCGCCTCCTGCTGCAGACAAGCCTGTACCTCTGCAGGTACCTGTGGGCCCTGCCAGCCCTGCTGCAGCAACAGGAGCCTTGCGGCTGGGCACCAAGGCCATGGAGCCGTGTGAGCATCCTCCCATGGCAGTTCCCATGGCAACTCCCTGGCTCACAGGCTCCCAACCCGCACAGTTGTAGCCACAGGATGGCTTCAGCCACATGCAGCATCCCACCAGCCCTGCGCATGTGCCAGGGTCTCATCACCCTCTGCCCTCTCCTCCCATCACTGCTGTCCCCTCCTGCCACCCAGCACCTCCTGTTCCTCCTCAAGGGACCCATTGTCTTGCTCCCCGCTGCAGAGAGCTGCTCCTGGAAGTCCCTCCAGCCAAAGCACCTTTCCCAGGGCCCTGCAAAGGCCTGAATTCTCCTTTTCCTGCAGCATATCATGCAGAAAACAAGGAATAACTGATAACAGGCTAGAGGAACAGCATTCACGGAGGAGGAAGCTAAGCAGGACAAGTGGGTCTGTGTAGAGCAGATTTCCCTCCTCTGCACTTCATCCGGTCCTGGCTGTGCACATTCTGGGACTGCCTGGCCGGGCAGAAGCCTGCTGGCCTGTGCCTGCATCCAAGGGGATTTCCTCAGTTTTTGGTGCTGGTGCCCAGCTCCAGTCTCACGCTTCAAAACCAATGGTATAGAACTGCTGTGAAAAGGAAAGGCAGCAGCTAATGATTTGTAGAGAAAAAGCCTTGCAGCAAGACTTGAAACCCGATGTCAAATAGACCGAGAGGCTACAATGCGAGAAAGAGGAGAAAATATCATGTACAGGGAAGCCTTGCTCTGAGAGTCACGGCATGAGGAGGCTGAATTCCCAGAGTTGGAGCAAGGCAGCTTGAAGTCAGGAGTAAAGTATTTCCACCACATGAAACCTCCTAAATCCATGTGTGGCTTTTGGGAAGAAGGATTTAACCAATCTCAGGTCCTCAATCAGCCTTAGAAGTTGAGGGACAACAGCCTAAGGAATAAAACAAATGGATGCACAGATGGTAATGGGCTACCAGGGCAGAGTCACCCCACATCCTGCCAGGAATGTGAGACCCAGCTGGGAAGGTGCATCTGGGTCTCACAACATGTTCAGAAGGGGTCTGTGTAAGGGGTATCAATCAAATTAAGGTGCTCTGGAATGAGTGGCAAGTCCCTGTGTGAATAAATACCTGGATAAAGCAGGAAGTGGTGCGAAGGTGCAGGGCAGCCCCCAAGGTCCCCTGCGCGCCCACCATTCCTCCAGCGTCTGGGAAAAGGGAGGTGATTGGGTTTGCTGACGATACCTGTTGATCAAGGAGAGAAGGTGAGGGCTGGGTAGGAAGAGCTGCAAAAGCATCTTACAAGACTGCCTGGAGGACTGAACAGCAGGCAGAGATCAGCCTTTATAAAGGCACAGAGGGAAAAATCCAGCCTGATTGCACAACAGCAAGTTGTGCTCACAAAAAGGAGCAGCTTCCTTGCGTGAATAACCCAGTGATAGCCAGGAAACACCAGCACAGTGATGGACAGCTCTGACTGGTGAGGATGCAGCTCCATGAAATGCCTGCTCCATTCATTGTACCGGCCCTGGGCTGCTTCAGACCCTGACGTTGTCCCAGGGCCGAGCTTTGCTGGTCTCACCCCATCCATGCTAGGACCGTTGCTGGAGAAACCCACTTTGTGGCTGCTCCCTTTTCCCTAACGTCTCCCACTCCACATGCTCCCTCCACCGCCTTTCTCCAGGCCTGGGACACACATCCCTGGAGGTGTCAGATCCTGTGAGGACCTTCTCTGAGCAGCCACATCCCTTGTACCCGGAGGCCCTGTGAGCACAGCTCCCGTCTCAGCAATGCCAGCTCCTGTGTTTTCGGGGTGTTCTGACTGGCCTGAACCAGCACCATTTGCAGCGTTACCATGGCGATGGCTGCCTGGAAATGTGTGCGATAGAGACAGGCGAAAGGCAGAGTCCAGCCAGGGAAAGATGCCCGTGGCCACCCTCGGCTGGCACTGCTGCCCTCGCACCCACTGCCTTCATCCTGCAGCCAAGGAGCCCCATCGGAGCCTGCAGCACGCAGGAGGAGCTGAGGACGGAGGTAACTCCACAAACCCGCCCATGTTCCATGTGCATTCCTGGTCCAGCACCCTCTGTCCAGCTCAGCCCATTGCTGCAGGACAGGCTGCAGCAGGAGCATGCCAGGGGGTAGATGCTTTTGGCAATTACTGCCTCTGCATAAGTCAATTTAATGAGTTGTGGGTTTGTTTCTTATGACTCCTTACTGTGAAGACCAAGCTCCCGCAGAGATCTGCCTGTGGAGATCTGCCTGTGGCTATCTCCCTGGAGCCAAGCTCCAGCTAGGACCCTGTGGCTGGTCTCACCCACTGCCCTCTGAGTCATGTGTCCTGCCTGCAATGATCCCCAAGACACCATTAGGCCACAAGTCTGCTGTGACACAACTCCTGCATCTCCCACCTCACCCCCTCCAGGGCTGGTGCAGAGCATCAGGAACCAGCAGGACCAGGACACCCAGCAGTCACTCATGCATTGCTGCCAGGGCTCTTCTTCTTCTGGGTACCCAAGGCAGCAGCCCCAGGATCCCCCAGGGATGCTCAGGCAGAGCCGGGTTGTTTGCAGCTGCTCCAGTTTGCTGGGCTCCTTGTGATCCAGTGTGTGGCCAAGGGCTCCATCCCACCATCCCTGCACACAGCCACTTCTCCTGCAGGTGATGATGGTACATGAGATACATCCTCAGGTGGATGGGAGAGAGCAGAGCGTATGGCTGCAGAAGGAGCTTCAGGCAGGACAGAGACCATCCATACCCCAGAGAAGGGAGAGAATAGAGATGTTAAGGCATCCCCTCCTCCTCCTCAGACAGGCCCCTTCCCCTCTCGCCAGAACTTTTCTTCTCCAATTCATTACTCATTCCCCTGCTCCAGATGATGGCTGTTTTGCAGGGAGCTTCTCAAGGTGGAATATTGACTAGAACTGCATCAGAGAAAACATGAGGTTGGGAGGACCTCTGGAGGTCTCAAGCCCAACCTCCTGCTCCGAGCAGGGCTGGCTGCAAAGATGGGGCAGGTCATATAATCATAGAATCGTAGAAGAGTTATGGTTGGAAAGGACCTTAAGATCATCCAGTTCCAACCCCCCTGCCATGGGCAGGGACACCTCACACTACACCCAAGGCATTGTCCAACCTGGCCTTGAACACTGCCAGGGATGGAGCATTCACAACTTCCCTGGGCAACCCATCCCAGTGCCTCACCACCCTCACAGTAAAGAATTTCTTCCTTATATCCAATCTAAACTTCCCCTGTTTAAATCCTTACCCCTTGTCCCTAATGAAGAGTCCCTCCCCAGCATCCCTATAGGCCCCCTTCAGATACTGGAAGGCTGCTATGA
>JAOEHY010034842.1:0-20379 GCA_025447955.1 Psilopsiagon aurifrons | reverse complement strand
CCCCCCCCCCCCCCCCCCCCCCCCCCCCCCCCCCCCCCCCCCCCCCCCCCCCCCCCCCCCCCCCCCCCCCCCCGCGCTGTTCTTGTAAGCACATGATCCTGCATTGAGCAGCAGAAAATCACGTAGAGCCATCAGTGACAAATGCACACCCAAGGCACAGACAGGCTAGCGCACAGGATTAACCCTCTCCTATTTAATGAGTTACCATGCAGAGCCATCTTAACTGACCTCGTTAATAGACTTTCCACTGCCTAAACCAAACATGTTTGCTTTCCCTTAAGATGATCTATTTTAAAAAGCAAGCGACTAAAACACAAAACAGTTTTCACAGCTCCACTGAGAGGCAGTAATCCATTAAACCAGGTTAATTCAATCATACACACTCATCTGTTCGTAGATTAAATTTGCCTATTTGAGCACACGCATTACCTGATCTTTTAGACTTATCACAATATATTTGAAAGTTGCTCTTGCCATTCTCACTCACACTTAGGAGGCATCCACATTTGCACACTTTAGATGCAGGATTCATAAACTGAGCACATAAGAAATGCGAACACACCCTTGGATTTCCCGCATGAAAAGCCTGCTTTTTCAAGGGTTTCCTTTCAGGATGGCACCCAGTGCTTTCTTGAGAGCAGTTCTTAGCAGTGCTCCTCTTTGGGGCAGGAAGACTGGAGGCCTGGAGGGAAAGCATGGAGTCCTGCTTGCCATGTAGAAGAGGCTGGGGTTTTAAATACCCTATTTGCATGCACTTGCCCTCTCACACCTCCCATATATACTGTACCTTTGCGAGGATATTGGAGAGTAGCAGCTGCTGGTGGATTGCATCAGCATTTCCTCTGCAGCAACATTAAATTTACCCTGGGGTTTGGAAAACACTATCTTAGACTGTAGATCAGGAAATGTGTTGACTCCCCTCTTGCAGGGTCTGATGCACAATTAACATCAGAGAAAATCATCAGGGGCCTGATTTTCCAAGGTGATGAGCTCACTCAGCTCCACCTGGTGTCATTGCAGTCCAGCTGCCCATCTTCACAGGAAGGAAGGCAATGGGCCTTGACGTGCTCCAGGAAGGTAACGTGATTCAGTGAAAACAACACTGAATCAAGATTCTGCCCCTTGAATTTTATTCTGGACTCTGCCATTTATCATCCAGGTAACTAGCTCAAGTCACCTTGACTCAGTTTTCCTCCACATCTCTTCCTGGGACACACTTCCCAAAGGTTATCCATTGAGTAAGTGTAGCATGTGTGTAGCCATCTCCATGGTAGTCTACTTCTTTCCCTTCTTTTGCTGGAAATAATCTTGTTATGGCCAACCTAGCCTGAACTATCTGTATCCAAACAAAGAAGAAATGCATCTTCCCATTATTGACCAAGAGAAAGATCTGGCACAGTTTCAGGGCGGATAGATGAGCTTCATGTTTGCCCTGCTCAGAGTTACTGTAATTGTACTGGCACCATTCCCAGAGCTGAGCTAAGGTCAGTGAGAAACCTGTAAATTAATAACTGTGGAGGTGATGTGATCTCTATCCAGGAATCACATTGTACATTCATGAAGCTTTATAGGAGACAAAATTCATGTTTCAGTTTTTATAAGAAATGTTTAAAAATTTTAAATCTTAATATTGACAACTCAGTCCCTGGACCTATTCACAGATGCTGGACCTGATTCTGATCTCACCATCACAGAAACTCCACAAAACAGGTTAGTCTGGATTAATTACATTGGTACTACCAAAATGAATAGGAATCAGGGGTAAATTTCTCTGAAAACCAAGCCTGGATGGAGATGTTTTCCTTCGTGTTTTTGTCTTACAAATAAGAGATTTGTCTGTCCTGGTTTGATCCCATCACAAGCAACATCCAGTTATCGTGATTAATACTATTGATTAGCAGCTCATTTCTGTTGCCACTTGCATTATTAGCATGTAGGAACTCCATTGTGTTACAACCTAGAAATGCAGGACCAGACGGGGCTTTCTGATCAGAGGGACCAATTTTCTGCTATTGCAGGTAATCACATCAAACACATTTATATACCTGTCAGTCTCTTCCTCTTTGTTCTGAAAGCTTTTTTTCTGAAGATTACAGACTGCCTAATTTATAGGCTAAAATTATTTATTGACAAGCTATACCTACTTGTTCTTCTGCCAAATTATTTTTCATCTTAAAATAACTCTTACCCTCTGATGTCTGCATTCCTGATATATTTATAGGGCCCACTGTCATCTCCTCTTGACATTTATTTTGCTAAGTAATACAAGCCAAGCTCAAAATCTCCTGTCGTTAAGGACAGGCTCACAATTCTTTTTATCATCCCATTTTTTCTTTATATAATTTACTCCAGATGTCTTTTGCAGTGGAATAAATACCCTCTTTTCTGTACTGTAAATGTCTGGTATATCCTGGGTCACATTATCAAGGTTATATCAAATTGGTGGCTCATAATCATTGACTATTAAGATGGGGTTCCTCTTCTTCTTTGTCCTCCCCAGGTGTAAATGCAAATGGAATGGAAGTCCCCACTGTACTAAAATGGATTTGTAAGCACATGACCCTGCATTGTGTACCACTACATTCTATTCAGTTCCTATCACACCAACCCCTTCTTCCCATCTTCCTCTGGTAATTCCCATTAATCACTAGCAAATGTCATTAGCATGCTTCTGTCTTTTCCAAGTGGCACTAACTGAAACTAAGATGAGTATTGTCCAAAAGAACCCTAATTACAAACTATCTTTCAGCCTGACAGTTCCCTTTGCAGCATGCAGCCTGACAGTCCCCATTAGCCAGCCCTGTAATCACATTTTTGTCTAGTCAGAATCCCTTTTCCAGCAGAACTATCAATTTCCTTTGGGACACAGAACTGAAGGCTGTCCTAAAGTCACAAGCTAGTTGTATTTTTTTCATTATCTGGTAAGATTTGCCCTCTTTCCAGAGGTAGCTAGAATACCCTTTTGGTAAACTCTTGACACATTTTCCCATGTCTTTAATTCTGCTTGCAGTCAAAATTTGTTTTAAAATGTTGCATGCAGTTAGGGTTAGACTCATGGGTGTGTGTTAGTCTACATCTCCCCTCTCTTATCCCTCAACTTCTTCAGAACTGGCATGCACTTTTAGTTCTTTATTTCTGTAGCATCATCACAAATGTGACAATTTTGTTCTTTCAGCGCAGCAAGGCAGAAATTACTCATTTGCCAAGGGAAGTATATTAAGCTCCTGAAATTTTTATTTCCCCTGGATAACTTTCATTTCTGTGCAGTTTTCATTAGCCATCTAACACATCCAACACAACAACACTGTCACAGTGTTATTCTCTATTGAAAGGAGAGAAACAGAGATTTCTTTAGTTGTACATCCAGATGATGATCTAGATGATCTTCAGGCTTGCCCCACTTGGTTTTGATTTTCAATGATTCTTAATCTTTATACAAAAATATTTCAATACAGCTAACCCTACTAGATGAATACATGAATGTGTGGTAAATGACATGCCTCCAGAAACTTATAATTCAAAGCAGAAAATACAAAGGAAGGATATTTATCTCCATTGTATACAAATAGAGAAAAATCAAAACTGATCTGAGATTAAGAGAGCAATTCATCCTGTGGTACTGCCACCCTCATCCAGACTGCTACTCTGCTGGAAAACTCATATCTTGTATTGCATGATAAACAGAACACTACCTTTGACAATTCCTCAGTTAAGAACTAGCAAGTACCATGGCATTCTCAAAAAAAATCAGCTCAGGTCTGCAGTAACAGCTTTGATTGAAGCCTTGACTATGGCATTAACATTATGCTTTCATGTGCTTGAAGTCCCTGTATTTGGAAGATGATATAAGAAGAGTTTCAACCACGGCAGGTTTGTAGGACTTCATCCTCAGAAGCAATGGATGAGGCCAGGAGGGAGTAAGAACTGATCCAAAGATCCAGAGGATGACAGGAGTCTGTGAATTAAATTTATTTTGCTGTCACTGCACCTGGCATGAGAAGAAAGGGCAATGAGAGGATCCAGTTAACAAAACTGTCTTTTCTGTGTCAGTGAATCCAAGCATTTGGTTTTCACTGGCTTATTCATAAGCTGCAATCTAAAAGGACAACTTTATCAGGCAACGTACGGCATTTTGTAAAAAGCTGTATCTTTTCAAGCTCAACTAGACCTAGAAAGACTTCTGCTAACAGTTTTTATAGAGTATTTTAACCCACACTGAAATATGGGCCATCATTTTTCTTGGTCCTTGCTTCTGTGAACAAGTAAACCAAACTACTAAAGTCATCAAAGTCATACAGAAATCATGTGTGGTGACTGACAGCAGTCCTGAGCTAGTTTTGGAGTGACAGAGCCTGTCTTCTCTTACTGCTGCATGCTCACTCAAAGAAAACAAACCCCCTCCTTGTCTTGGTGGAGTTTTGGGGTACTTTGTGGGGGTACTAGAAGGCAGTAAAAACAGCAAATGGCACCTTCCCATTGTAAAGGGTCTTTTAAAGAAAGGTAAGCTTAAGGCAGGCTTCAATTGTGTTGGGATATCTCATTAGCTTAAGCCCTGATTCAGCTCTACTGGGAGGAAAGAACTCTGGTGAAATCCCACTTACTTTCAAGAAATACCCACTGTAGATGGCACACCAGAAGGTTCTTTCTTTCCTTTGTACTGTTGCTTTAGAAACGCAGGTCCACGATAAAGGGATTCTATCCAGAAGTGGCTGCGTAACAGTGCAGTCCAGGTGGTTGATCAGGATGGAAGACATGAGGTAGCAAACATGAGACAGTGTACTGTATTAATATTTGAGCCACAGAGGCAGGATTTCCTAATTCCAGCAGGGTTTATCTCCTAATTTCTGTTTTAATTTTAATGAAGAGCTGTAAATAAATGGATAAATAAATTAATTTAAAAATGTAGGATTTCTCTCTCTTTCCATTTTTAAAGGAAATAAAGGAAATAAAAACTTTCTTATCTGAAAAAAAAAAAAATACTGAGAACCAGAAAAGCATGCATGCAGTCCCTTTTTAGTATAATTCTTTACTCAAAGATGAATCAATTGTACTTGAAATGCCTGTGTATATAAATAAAGATGATTGCTTTGAGTCTCTCTTCAAGGCCATCTACCTTTCTCAGTTTCTTTTCAAACTATCTCCTGGTTTTGGAAAGATAAGGGGTGATAACTGTGCACATCTGCTCTTCCAAGGTATGGAGCCCTGTCCCAGTGTATGGAACAAGTCTAAAGCTGGCCTACAGCTGTCAGATGGTCATTTTTATTAAAGAATTGGTAGGTACAAAACTCAACGTCATTACAACTGTAGTACCACTATAGAGATTGCATCCGGTTTAGGGGCAATCTTCATTTTAGGGGCATTAGTGCTTGCTGTGGTAGAAGTACTCGGCAAGAAAAGGTCTTGCTGAGAGGGCTTAAAAATGCCAGGCTTAAAAGCAAAATATAAAAGGAATAGCATTGGCTGTAGGGTTAATGCCCTTGGGATACAGAAGCTTCTTGCTGATGCTATTTATAGTTCACACCTGGTCCACATTGTTGGTGGTCCTTGTATTTCTTCTGGGTTGAATTCCACAGTCAATGATTGAGTTACAACTTTGTTTTCAACATCAGACTAAGAGAAAAAGTAATTGTTGTTGGAAAGGAGTTAAGGTCAATGACCATTTCACCACTGTTTTTCAGGAGCATCACTTGTTCTTTGCAGTGTAAAGAAACCTGTGGCTTCACTGTGCTTTTAGGTCTGTTTTGCCAAGCAAGCATTAGTTGTGAAATTCATCTAGCTCTCTTCAGGCAGGGGAACCAGCAGCCTTAACAATGTACACTTGCTTTTTATGCCAATGCAAAGCCACCACAAAATGCTACTGTCCTGGGTTCAGCTGTAGCAGTCATTTTTCTCCTTGTTAGCAGCTGGTACAGTGATGGGTTTTTGACTTTTGGCCTGGGAATAGCGCTGATAACACCAATGTTTTCAGTTCTTGCTAATGTTTACTCTGACCAAGGGCTTTCTCAGTCTCATGCTTTGCCAGGGAGGAGGGGAAGTCAGGAGGAAGCAGAGACAGGACACCTGACCCAAACTAGCCAAAGGGGTATTCCATACCACAGCACATCATGCCCAGTATATAAACTGGGGGCAATTACCTGGAAGGACTAGATCTCTACTTGGGTCAGGCTGGGTATTAGTTGGTGGGTGGTGAGTGGTTGTAATCTCTCCCCTTGTTATTTCCCTTCTCATTATTATTATTGGCAGTAGCAATATTGTGTTATACCTTAGTTACTGGACTGTTCTTATCTCAACCCATGGATAGTTTCAATTCTCCCCCTCATCCCTCTGGGAGCAGGGGGAGGAAGTAGGGAGGCAGTGAGCGAGCGGCTGCATGGTTCTGAATTACTGGCTGGGCTTAAACCACGACAGCTATCAAATCAGAAAGGTGTAGATTTATTTTCACTTCCCATCCATGTATGAAACAGTGGAGAAATCAGGACTTTAAAAAAAATTAGTCAGGACAAAGCACCAGTTTGCATGCCTTACACAATAGTTCTCATGCACTTTGCACATGTAAGTTCAAAGCTTACCCTGAATGCAACTCATGTACACCAAGGCTTTCAACCATCACAGGAATAGCACCACTGTGAGCCATGCTATAGACAACAGCTCTGGCAAAGTTCTTCATAAATCCCTGTCATACAGGGGAGGAAATAAAGTGTCTGAGGCACAGCCTGCAGCAGTGGAGAGAGGAGATCTGTGTGTATATGAGGGGTCAGGAAGTTCTGCAGGCTGGAACAAACACTGCATATTCTGGCACCCCCATACACACCTACGTAATGCTAGGGCCAGCATCTGCATCCTATAAGACATGGTTCTCTGTCCTAACATGATAAGAGTCAAAGAGCTTCTTTTGCCTGAAGTGCCTTGCCCATCTCCAGTGCTCCCAATAGTGTTTCAGCTTCATGGACTACTAGGTGATTTGTGCCTGCTTCTGGCTCAGCATCAGTGAATGAGCTGAACAAAGACAAAAATGCTCGTATCTGCTACATGAAAGGAAATCCTTGACCCTACACATCTGCTTCTGCAATGTGCAGCCTGGATTCTAGTCCAGCAGATACTACACAGGAATGAAAAGTGATGCAACAAGCCACTATCCAGTACTGGGATTTTCCATAGAATTCAAGAGGCTCAAATTGCCTTTTCCATGTGTAGCCTCTTTGGAAAGCTTTGGGATTCATCTGCATTTGGGTCACTGTTGTGTGTAACTTCATGTAGACTACTAGAAGGAATTCTTTCCTCATAGAGAGGAAAGGATTTTTCCCTGTCCTCAAAATGACAAGAGAGACCTGATTTCCAAATACTTTCCTTACAACTCTGGCTCTGATTTTGCATAATGTGTGCTTAGAAAAAGGACTATATACTTTGCTGTTTCAACAGCTAGACTAGATTAGTGATGAGAGAAGATGGATTATTGGTATACTTCTGTACTTTTTATACACTGTCTTGCATTTTCAGTAAAATTCAGCTCATTTACCTAGCTCAGCATGCTGAGTGAGACCAAGGCAGATGCTTAGGTAGTGTTTCAGAGTATTGAAAACAATAAAACACATGGCAGTCCACACAAATCTTATGCCTACCTCAAACACCTTGCTTGACAATTTGTTTTCAAGGCTGGATCTGTCAGCACCCCCACTGGCTGGTGACAGTCCATGGCAGTGAACATGGCATGTTGTATGCTACATGGGACTCAGCCGTACTAGCAGGACAGCTCTTTGGCCATGGAAACCTGAACTTTATCAGTGCATGCTTGCACTTCTGGCTAAATACTCCATCCCAGTATCCTCTTTCCTTGAAACATCTTAGAAAAGACCCTGGGGTAAACCTTTATAGTGTTTTAATAGAAACTCCTAGTGCCTGAGCTGAGTGGTCTCATTTGGCTGAGCAAATCCCTTCAGCAGAAGACAGAAATACAGAATAACAACCACAAACTACTGTTACCTGGAGGAGTCATGGTGCTTCTGTAGTACTGTGGCTCATCTCCATTCACTTCCTATAATCTGAGCAAAGACCTTGCAGTTCCAGACTTGCCCATCACTGTTGGCAGTGGAGATGGACCTTTGACAATCTCTGTTTCAATCTGGATCTGAATTTTTGGAAAACATAAAGGGGGGAAAGCTAATGCTGGATTTGGCCTTTTATAGTATGATGAGATGCAGAGACTTCATGCATTCAAAAGTATTGCTGTAATGAGGCAAGCAGAAGTTCATTCATTGCACTAGCATTGCACTAGAACAACTCTGTGCAGTGTTTGGGTCTTGCTGTTTTGTAGTGAAGGCCAATGTAGACAGATACATCTAAAATCCCACCAAGCAGCATGGTAAAATCTGGTCCCCCCCAACTCCCAACACATTATCACTGCCAGAGCCTGCCTTCCTTGGAGCGCACACAAGCCTCCTCTGTCCTGACCTACAATGGTTACTCCCCTTGCCATGTTGCAGATACGCTAACACAGGGACGTTCATTAGCAGATCATTGACTGTAATCTTGTGGACCAAACACTTGCAGATGGCTGATTTCTAAGTTATCAGTTGATTACTCTCTGCAGTAGTAGATCAGGGTACAAGTTAAATTAGTGTTAAAAACACATTTCCTTCTCATTCTCCTTAAAAGCCAGTGGAAACACAAGTGTGCAGCACTCAACTATGTATGCAGCGTTTACCGGCTAGCTCCTGATTTGCGGAAGGCAGATTTTCCAGGTGCAGTTTACCACTTTCTTTTCTAGTGAATTGAGCAGCTGGATGTATGCCTACAGATGTTTGCATACAATGCTTCTTTCTCCTTCAAGCTACTTGCTTCACAACACATCCAGCCCTTAGCAACCTGGCAAGTGAAATATAAAGACTTAAGGGAATTAAATATATACATAAACAATCACACCGTTTGAGCGTGATCCCAAACCTACTACAGTTAAAGGAAGTGATTTCAGTTCACATCCACCATCTAGCCTACAAAGAAGTGAGAAGCTAACTTTCAGATATTGGGCTTTCCAAAACTACCACCTCCAGAAAGACCATATTTATAAAATGTTATTGTGTTGACTCACAACAGTTGTGGTAACTCCCAGTCAGTGATCATTAAAATAGAATCCCTGTTCCAGCAGTATGCTTGGCTGCAGCAAGAGTTCAGTGAAACTGTTGCCTGCTGCATGCAATGAGTGCAGGATCTTAAAATATAGAGTGAAACCCCATTTGTCACAGAGCGAACATGCCAGCAAGGGCAGTTCCTGTACCACACCACATGCCTTCTTGTTTGTGGTCACATGCTTGAATTGCTTCCTCACCATTTATACAGCAGCTATCTAGGAAATGCTCAGGGAGTATCCTAGCACTTGCAAGCGCAGCTTTCTGATATGCCCTTTTTAAAACCAAGACATTAGACAAATATATTAGATGCTGAGAAACAAAGATCCCTGGGATCACCCTACCCTGCTGACAAGTCTGGAAGTCTTCCTGCTGTGTGGCCTGGTGCATGGCCAAGACCCAGATACACTGGAAACAGGGCTGCTTGTTCTGGAGGTGCACTTACCTTTGATGCGATGGGCAGGACCAGGGAGCAGGAGGGATTTCATGCTTCGAGGCTTGAGTATCTGATCAAGATAGCCAAGGACTAGGGCAAATGACAAAGCTCTGTCTGGATAGAGAGATAAAGGAGAGAAAATAAATGAAACCAAGGAATTAAACTGAGGAATATTTCAATCACAGTCCCTGAAATACCAAAGAGAAGGAAAAATCTTTAGAGTAAGAAACATCTCCAACTTAGACGTAGCAACACCCAAGTACCTTTCAGCCAGCAAATTCATACACTGTTTATGCAGGAACTTTACATGATCTTCCCTGCTGCAGATTATACTGCTTAAGCCCGACGTTTTAAAATACCTCTGCCACATGGAGATGGGCAGGGGATTCAGTACCAGCATGCAGACCTCAGCATGCCCCTTTGACGGATGCCATCATACTTCAGTTCAGCTATGATATGCTTCTGGAGAAAACCATGTCAGCCAGAGGGTAGATCTGCTTGCACAGTCACTGCACCTGGCATCACAGTTTATGTTACCATCTAGATTATCTACAGGTATCAGACTTCTATGGATGGAGCTGCTCAATGGTCTGGGGCAGACCTGAGGAACCGTGGGCTCAGGATAGGGTGTTTGGCTCACTGCTGTGCCAAAGCCAGCTGAATGATGTCTCAGAACAAGATGCAATTTTTGTGTCAACAACAAGATCATTAATGTGACTGTCAGCAGGCTTCAGATCAAATCTCTCTTAGAGTGACGTAAAGGCAGTAAGAGAGATTTTTTTGTCGAGCCTAAAGCTGAGCTCCCCTGCTCTGGACTGCAGCATACAGATGGTGGGAAGTGTGTGTGGACAGAAAAGTCTCTGCTGTCTAAGCCTGTCTGGCTCCTTGCCCAGGTTTCAAATGCAGCCTGTGAGGGTTTGACTTGGGGTAATTTAATGGATACTGTGTGGGTGCTGGAGGCAAAAGAAGCCAAGAAAATGAGGGATCTGTCTGTCAGCTGATTTATTCCCTCAGATACTTAATGCAAACCCTTCATTTCTGTAAATATACTCTGCATGCTGCTACAGATACGGTGTGGTTGTAAGTGTGATACTCCGAGAAAAGAGTGAAATACATGAACCAAAACCAAAGAGTTTTTCAGCTGTGGACCTTACATGTGGTAGTAACATTCATGTGATAAATTCATTTATATCTGCAAACTGGTCATACATTATGTGTCAGCATAGTAATCCCCATATATCCTATTCTTTGGCCTTTCCTGTAATAGGCCTTTTGAGTCTTCTTTATTTGCATTGCTTTTAACTTTACGAAGTGCCTTAAGCCCTCTGAATTTTGATCATTGATTGCCAACAACTGCAGTGATTAAACTGAAGCCTGAATCACCCCCATTACTTAAACTCATCACTTGCCTTTTCTGCAAATCAGATTTCAACAGCATTCCTCTCTTCCCCCTTGTCTGGCTGTCACTGAGAAAAGAAAATATGCAGGACCATTTGCCAGGGTTAATTTTTAATAGTGTCCTCACTGCTGCAGTGAATGAAGTCATTTATTATCCAGCAGGCAGCATGCTAACGTGCTAGGCAATAACAAATGTTAAAGGAGGTGACTCAGGCATAAAGCAATCAGCAAGTTTTACATTCCCACCTGCCAGATGGCTCAGCCAAAGGGCCAAGCATGGCTTTTTGGCTCACCCTATGCTTGTGTCTTCATCCAAGGAACACCTGGATTCAAAAACACTAAGCCAGTGAGGTTTATTTGATTTGTAGTCATGTGCAAAGTGTGCATGTAAACAGAGTGTGTGTGGCCAGCCCTCTCCTCTGCCTGGGCACTCTTTTCCTTTAAGGAAAGAGGTTAATATTCCTCCTAGGAGGTCATCCCTGCTGCAGGAATGTGTCAGCCTCTAAATAATACTTTGTGATCTCAAGCAGGCTGGAGCTCAGCCTACCTACCTGTAAAACAGGTTGAATGTTGGTCAGCTTTTTTCTAGGAAAGCTGGGAGGATTACTTTATATCTGAGATCTCTAGATGCAAACTGCTCAGTGACAGAGCACATTTTAAAAGAGCAGCTGGAAATTAGGGCCAGAGCAGGCTGGCAGCCCTGTGAGCAGGTAGAGATGACCACTGAAGCTGCACTGTTCTCGTCACATTACCTAAGATCTTCAGAAAGGCTGAGATACAGATGATTCACAAACCAGAATGTGCTTTTGAATTACTTACTAAGTAGGATTCATGTTGATTTTACTGCTCTGGGATGCACAGGGTTGGGCTGCAAAATCTCTTGCTATCTTCTCAGAGTGAAATATTGTGGTAATGTAAAGTCCTCCCACCCATGTCTCCATTGCTGTTGTATTTTTGCCTTCACAGAGCAGTCCAAAGGCAACAGAGAAGTCCATGAATCTTCCCTGTATCTTCAGTAAGCTTTTTCCTCAGGAAACCAGCGAGAACATGCTCCTGAACATGCTATAACAAGTTCACTGGCATGTGCTGATCATTGCAGGAGAGCTGGTATAAGTGTGCTCCTGCAAATGAGGAAGATCTTGACAAAAGAGGCATCAGCTTCCTGCCTAGTCCTCACTGGAGAACACCAGTGCCACTTAAATGGGGGAAGAGAGCAGCTCTGAGCCCATTCCCTCCTGTGTGCTATCCCAGAGAAGCTAGAGGGAAGGTATTGTTTTAATTCACTTTGTGATCATGTAAGTCTCCCAAATCCCACTGCCAGTAAGCTCTGATGATTAAACAGCTTACTGAAGGGAAACTACAGCAAACGCTTTCTACCCTCATCAAAGCACATTGCTAATGAGGACTGAGAAATCACTCACTGCTAATACATCTGTAGATTAACATTAACTTACTCATGTTTTCATAATCGATGGCTGAAATTCCATCAATCATTTGGATTCACATAACAATTCTGATCAGTGTTTTGGTATGTTAGTCTCAGTATTTCCCTAACGGAAATTCGCTGACTGAAAGTGGAAAAGGCAAAGTCAAAATCTGAGTTCAGAGAAGGAATCTGCAACATGCTGGTTTGGGCATCTAGGTTTAGGAATCTTGCAGGAGGTCTGACTTCAGAAATGTTTAGCGTTGGCCCCCTGAAAGCCATCAGACAGTATCTGACTGATCTGTGTGTCCACACACACACACTGTTGAGCTCTGCCTGAAAAGTTACCTGGGAATACGCACCAGTCCTGCAAGATGCAAGTATCTGCCTTTTGCCTTCCCTGATAGAGAGGCAGCAGAAGGAAGAAAATGACTGAATTGCAGACTAAAAATTACACTGGGGGTCTACTTCATGGTTTCAGCATGGGAAAGTTCTTTATTAAAGATCTTTCAGTCTTCAGAGTAGCTATGTTTTATGTGAGTACTGCTTTGCATCAGCTTTACTTATTTGTAAAGACGAGAACCGAGGTTCAGGGCAGCTCCTTACAGAAGAAGGAAAACCGGAATTTAGTGAAGAACTTGACAGAAGAAAAAGCTCAGTAGCTTGAGTTTAATGATGAGAAGGATGGCTGTATGGCAGGGATAGAGACAATGTGCAGCCAGTACATTAAAAAGCAATCAAAGGAAAAGAAGCCAGTTCTCTAACTGGGTAAAAACAAATGTCTTTAATTCTATCTAGTTCTACCATGTGTGCATGCCTGAGTCATTCTGCTCAACACTGCTTTGAAATTTCTGCGAGAAACAGATGTAGTTGGCAATTGTTCCTTGATGTGGAGAAGAAAATCCGCATTAGCTGATGAAGAAGTAAGAAGATTCTCTTAAAAAGAGTAGGAATAACCTTAGTGTATCCTCCAGGAGAACATATGGGATGGTCTGAGATTCCAGTACAAGCTCATCTGGTACAGAGAGGCCTTGAACCACACAGATAAATCTGTTACACATCAGTGACTGCAGAAATGACACAGAGTGCAAGACATCAGAGTGCAACTCATCTGGTTTCCACTCCTGGAATACTGGCTCCTGCCACCAAAAGTGACAGATAACCCAGAGCACAGTAAGTGGTCCAAACTGTACCATTAAGAAACTGGTAGCATGCAAGTTGCAAAGTGTTTAAACTTTTCTGTACAGTTTGAAAATGAAAATCACATAGGACCTAAATATCACAAGGTATTGTTAAGAAAGAATAAGGCTTTCAACTCTTAAAGACCTGAGTTACCACTGTAAGAAGACAAAGGCATAAACCTCACAGAGTGCAGCAATATGAGGATCAGGCTCCAAGGGAATGATCAACATTCAGTTCAAGCTGACAGTTAACAAAAGCTCCTGCACATGTGCCAGCAAACCTCCACCAGGAAAATCAGTGTGGCTCCCAGCTTGCAGATTTCTGCATTCGTAGGCCTCCCACCCTATCTGACCCTTGCTGACCTACACTGGCAGGCTCAGCAGAGAGTGGAAGGGAGACACAGGATCTTACCAGCCATAGTCACTCTTGGTCAGGTGAGGGCATTTCATGAAAGAATCAGTGTCATTTCTAAGTAACTCAGGCTCTAGAATCACCATCTGATCAGCCATAACTCCTGGGAAAAAAGAGGAAAGAGCATTTGTTGGCGACTTAAGCAAACACCCATAGGAATAAACAGGACGCTTTCTGTAGAGGGCAGTGTGATTCATATCACACTGAAACTAGCAGGCAATTGTAGAAAGCAACACTGCTCATAAATGCTGTCTCAGAGTTGCAACCTGTATCTTGTATCTACCACCACCCAGCAAAATCTGAAGTCCAAACATCCCACCATCCACTCAGGTGAGGGCTTCACATTACTCACTACAGCATATCATTAGTATAGAGAGGTGTGATTGTTGTTTATTCCTATTGTGTCTCTACAAGGAGGATGACTCAGTGGAAATGACCAGTCCTTGAACGACGTCATTTTTGTGTGTGTGTTTGGGTTGTTTTTTTTTTAATAGAAAAAAGGAATCAGCAGCTGTCTGTATTTTTAAATTGTGGAACACAGACCTCCTTCCACTTCCAAGTTTTGATTACAAAGTCTTTCCCTTCTGTGATTCCAGAGCATCTCATCTCTGCAAGCTTCTATTTTCACTGCATAATTGATCAAATCCAACTGGTAGCAGAATTCATTTCAGTCAACAGTAATCTTTGCTTTCTCTAGCTCCAGTGGAGCATGGGCCAGGCACCTGGCAAGGCACTGCCTGGCTTCCCTGCTTATTTTGAGAAAGAAATCCATGATGAGAAAGATTCTGTTCTCAATCAGACAACCCTCCATGCCTGGTGAGTTTGCTCTACCCACTCAGAATCTTCTGCAATGTGTCTAATGTGCAATGTGTTCAAAGAAGCCTGAGCATTCTATTTAGTAGATTTTAATCCAATCTTAATGCCATTATTTTGGGGACTGAAAACAAAGTGGCCCCACTCACTGGTTGGGTCATCTGAAACAAAGTGATGTTTCAGAGATGATACATAGGAAGATTTTTTTTTGCCCCTTATTGATTGGGTGTTGATTAATTCCAGGGTTTGTTTTGTTAGCTGATTACTCAAAGAGGTTCTCTCCAGTTTAGTGTCCACCTTAAAAAGCCTCTTGAAACTGGGACTGATGGGTCTTCTCTTTTCCTCTGTGTGGTTTCTCAGCTGGACTTCAGCTGCCAAATCTTAAGTATCTCTGAGAGTTACAGGCCCTTGGGATGATGGTACACGCTTACAGAATTTCACAGCTGCGATGTCTCTTGTGGCTGTGTCTCTCTTGGTGCGACTGGAAGTAAGGATTAGCCCACAGACTTTTCCCAGTCTCTAGGAGACTGTGTTAAATTATAGTGTTGGATGGTTTTATCATAGTTTCTTTGAGATTACTTCATTTTATCTCATAATTTCTTTGTGCTGCAGAAGACTCAGATTTTCCCCATAGTGTTCTTATAGTCAGTCACTTACAGTATAACACTTCATTGTCAGGAGTACATTCCAGCCTTGCATCTCCACATAGGTTTACCCGATACATTAAGATCTTCTCTCAAAGGCTGCTTTCCAAGTCATGCTATTGTTGGCGTTTGTGATCCAGCAGTATTTCCTCTGCAGCCTCACCAGGAAGCTAAAGAGGATTGTCTGTGAGTCACAATAATTTTACCTGTAAATTCAGTTAAGCCCCCAGGCAGCTTAGAAGGCTGGTCACTGTTTCTCAAGCTTAACACTACTATATCGACAATGAAAACTGGGAAAGAGTGCTTTTTAAATAAAAAGGGCGAGCATACACTTCATTTCATCACGCAGTTGGAGATGCGTTTCTGATAGCTCACGTCAGTAGTCTAGAAATTAAGAAACTTCCATTTTTTTTAAGACTATCCCACAGAAGGCACCCGTTCCTGCTTGGGAGTAAAGCAAACATTTTGTGCATAACCTAGACCCACTTTGCAAATAAGCCTGTCTTAAGCACAGGGTATTTTCACTGGCTTCTGCCGCTACTTGCACATATATACCAGTTTTCAAAATTGTCCTCTTCTGAGCTAACAAAGCTCAGTTTTTATGTCTTCCCACAGTGATAATTATGAGGGTTTCCCCTCTCTGCCCTTAGCCAATTCCCTTTGCCATTTTTAAATTCCCTCCCTAACAGATGTAACTTGCGTAGCAGTAAGTCTGCCTTCTCAGGAGCATCTCTGTAAAGAGAGCACATTTGAAGACTGCAAGCCTATTGAATCCTCTGTTCCAGGTAACTCCAGAATACTCCCATATCTGCAGTTATTCCACTTAAAAAAAAAAAAAATAAAAAATGAAAGGGGCAAGGGAGGAGAATAGAGTCTGTCAGAGGATGGAAGCCAATTTAATTCCTGAAGAAATCGTTCATCACTTACTGGCATCTTCAGAGTTGCATCAGCTTGGTGCGGAAATGGATTTGGCCTTGTACTTCTGAGAATCCAGCCTTGTTTCAATTCTTCTGAGCACTTCCTTGTTTCCTTCTGACTGTACTTCAGTTTTGATCCAAGTATCAGATAGGCCCATGAGCCAGCTGCACTAAATCTAACATAAACTTCTACTGACAGGTACTTAGATGATGCATGGCCCACCAGTGAACAAAAAGGATAAGGCCTCAGCTTCTTTCCTTGCTATAGCAACAAAGTACCTTGTGACCATATTTTTTTTTTTGTCTGTTTCATAAGCTAGTTGCCATGGCAAGTTACTTGTGTTACACTGTCAAACACTAAAAGGAAACAATTTGCATTCTCTAGAAAACCAAGGCTGAGTATCTGTTTGCTTTCTGCCATGACACTATGCATGCTGTAAACTCAGGGAGGGGTGAGCAAGAAAAACACCCCCGTATGGGAGAAGTACTTGCAGGTTTCTTGAGTCTGGTGTATTTGCGGGGGGGGGGGGGGAAACTAAAAAAAATCATGAAGAACATGGTGCTGAGGGCAAGAAAACTCATGGGGACCCCTGTTTCTCTCAGTAGGCTTTCAGACAACGTTAAAGAGAACACAGTGATACAGTCTTCCTTCCAAACACTTCGGGAAAATTTCAGGTACGTGAAAGAAGTATGCATCCAGGAAAATAGACTGGCTGAGTGCACGGATTGCTCAAAACCATAGAAAGAACCAGGAAGCAGTCTGCGTACTTAAAAGTTACTTGTTTTGGTTTGTTTGTTTGTTTTTTGAGGGGAAAGAAAGAACAGTGGAACTTGGCCATTGCCTGGGTGTTTCTATTAGAAATAACTCTAAAAAAGATTAACACTTCAAAAACAGTGGGGATAGCCTTGATCTGTAGCTGATTATCAAGTTCTGTTGCTAACTAAGCCCTTGGCATAAGTTTGTACATCACACACTGGAGAGCTAAGCCCATGCTTTGTCTATGACTTCCCTGTTGCAGAGGTTAAAGTGGGAATGGCAACAGGGAGTTATTTTTTGGGTCACAGCACCTACAAAGCTCAGTGACATACCTTCCTAGAGTGAATTTAGTGCTGTCACAAAAAGTCATGCTGGTAAAAGCATGTCCGCGAGTTATGGCCTCCCACCTGCAGGCTATGTAGAGTTTGGTCAGTTTGGGGAAGGCTGTCAGGAAAAACTCAAGGCATGGAAATGACAGGACAGCTTTTCAAACCAGATGCAGATTTTATTTTGGCAGTATTACTGTGGCAGCAAGGATCTTCTGAGATTCTCTCCATGTCCTTTGTAATACTCTGCGTGCCAGTGGGCCCAGTATTTGACTAGCTTTCCTCTCCTGTCAAGCAAGGTTTGCAACAGTTGGTAGCACTGTAAGATTTCTAGAGCTCTGTGCATTTCTCTTTGCCTGCCTTGAGGTTTGCCATAGATCACAGGAGTTGCACTGATGCCTGAGAGGTAGCTGGAGGAGTCCATTCACAGTCCAGCTGGAGACACCATGGGATGAGATAGCAGAGTAGTTAGTCAGTAAACTGAACCATCTTCTCCTGACGTCATTTGCACCACTGTTGCTGTGACACTGCACGTCCCATGTTTAAAAGAGAGAGTTCCATCTTCCAGAGGCCTTAGACAGGCTAGACATTTTCCTAGAATTAAATTCAAGTTTAGAGAAAGGAAGAAAGAATCTGTCCAGGCAGAATGTTGTGGGGTTTTGGTTGGTTTTTGTTTCTTTGTTTGTTTGTTTGTTTTTACAACAGAATGGGCTAAAACCTCAGCAAGTTCAAATCTGCCCAGCTTTGCCAAAAGCAAAGGAGCTATGCTGCTTTGCAACAATTGAGTATCTTCCATATCTTGCTTTTTTAATCTGAAAATAGAATGGGGAGAAGACATCTTTAAACTGTATCACTCTCTCTGTCCTTGCAAGTTTGTGTCATCACCCCTATGCGATTGTGTGGTCATGACTCACCAATATGTGATTATGCCTCTGTCTTCCAGCAGTCTGCAAACAAGTAGTCCTCAGGTATGTTATATCCTGATGTGATCTGGCACTGAAGAATGAGCAAGAAAGGGGCAGTTTCGGCCGCATCTTCTTGTGTTTCTTGGTTCTTATATGACACTGAGAAGCCCAAGAAGCATGAAACTGAGTTTCACCCACAGCTGTGTCTGTTACTCTACATATTTGGTTCTTGCTTCCTGGTTAGTTCTTAGGGTCACCTACGCACTGAAAAATATGAGCCCGCTTTCAAGGTGCTTCAAAAAGCAGGATTTCTGCATGCTCCAGTACCCTGCCCGCTCGCAAGAAATGGCTAAAACAAGACGAGACAGGTAGCGCAGAGAGGCGGTGCGCTGTGCATACGTGTGTCTGCCTGTGAGGAAACCCATTACCTTTGTGTGTGCTAATGTTCCTGCTGTTGGCTTGGTCAGGAGAGATGCTGTGTTTCTGCGAGCTGTGGTTCTTGCGTCTGTGGAGAACTGAGAGGTGCAGAATCAGGAGGGCTTGTTAGAAGCACACAAGAGTTTTGAGGTAGGTTAAAGCTTCAGCCTTTTTGTTTGGACCTGCCTGTTTGCATGCTGGCTTTTAGAAAGCGCTCTGGCAGGTTTGTTTGTGCTGGTGCAACACGTCTGTAAGACCTGAAAAAACCTGCACAACTCTCTCAACGGGTATCCTTAGAGCTCACCTAATCTACTCTCGCTACAAGCTCTGCAGGGCATGAGCTTTCTTTTTATTATGTGTCAAGCGTGGCATCTAGAACAATGGTTTCTAGATCCATTTTCAGATTACTACTTTTCTAACATAAACAATAAATTCTGGCAGTGTGCTTGAAATGTATGTAAGAGTGAACAGTGCTTTTCCAGTACCATGAATGTATACTTTATTTGGTGCCATTCTGCATTCAAAACTTGATCACTTCTGCATGCTCCCGGCTAACAAGGTGACTATGCAATCCACTATCCACTTTCCAAAGTAACAGGGGAATCATGGAGCTTAACGGTAGAAAACATCTGGTAATATAAGCATACTGTGACAGGACTGAAAGTACCCCACTGATAGACCTGAATTAGTGGAATGAAGCTGGAGCCCATCAAGGTTTACTAGGTCTGACTTAGCGGTGCTCCTTGTGGGATCCAAGTATGACCAGACAAGACCCTCTTGCCACACTTGGACCTTTGCCTGCAATTGGAGCAATGCTGTTCACAAGATGCGTAGCTGCTGCTAAGCTTAATTGGACCCCAGCTGTCTTACACAGAGACAATTCAGGTGTCTTTCTTTTTGTGGCCTAAATCGCTCCTGGATAATTTGAAGTCATCTATTTTCCTAGGCATTTCCAGGGGCCAGCTAAAAGCATACTGCGAGCTGGGTTTAGCCTGAAGGCTACCAGGGCCTGTGACTGGTAACGAACACAACGTTTCTGCAGCCTCTGGTATCGTTCCCCCAGAACATGCTGTTTTCCAGGCCCCCGAGGGAGCCGAGAAGGGCAGCTCACCCCGGGGCAACACTGGTGCGCGGCGCGAGGCCTTGCCCGTAGGGCGACGGCAGGGCGGGTGCTCTGCCCGCCGCGTTACCTGGAAGGCCGTGCCCTTTCGGTGGCAGCAGCCCTGCTCCCCGGCTGGCCGGGGAGGGCGAGCGGCGGCTCGCAGGCCCCGCGACAAACGGGGCGTTGAGGGGATCTCTCGCCCCTCGCGCCGTGGCTGGGCAGCTTTTGCTGCCCTCCTCCTGGCTACCGGGAAAGCCGCGGCAGCTCCCGGTACCCCCACGGGCAGACCACCCCTGCCGCCACGGGAACGGAGCGCTGAGGGGCCCGGGTGGGCAGTGGCCGCCGGGCCTTCCCCTCACCCCGAGCACGGGGAGCAGAAGAGGGACCGTGGCGGGGCGGGAAGCACAGACACAGCGCCAACGCCGCGCAACGAGACCTCCCCGGCTCCCAAGAGAAGGGGCGCGGAGTGTGGGGGGAGGTCACCCGCCCGGACGAGGCGGCGGTCCGGCGCCCTCCCCCCTCACAG
>JAOEHY010034841.1:9831-33927 GCA_025447955.1 Psilopsiagon aurifrons | reverse complement strand
CCTTATTTCCAGCATGGATGTAAAAACAGGTTTTACAGGAACAGCCAAGCCCTGCCTTGTCTATGGGGATTCTTATCCCTTGATGCCACAGTGAACAATAGAAATTGCAGTAAAGAGAAGTAGAAGCAGGGTATGAAGAATACAAGCTCTGACTTGATAAACACTTCATAACTTGCGTTTACCATCACTCTGGGAAAGGAACCCCTATGCTTTTTCAGTACTGTATTACCACAGTTTTGGACTAGTAGTCTTAATAGTAATATGAATATTAGTGATATTCATACAGATGAATGAAGCCTTCAAAGTATCAGAAACATTAATTCTACCAAATATTAGAAGAATACATTAAAATATCGAAAGTATATAAATGGACTTGGTAGGAGACTATATTTTTTATGAAATGCAATTGTTTGCCATGTTTTCCTACATTAATATGATTCACCGTGCCTCCCAAAAAAGCATTCTCTATCCAGTACTTTAGAATGAACAGTGTTTCAATCATTAGAAAGTGATCTATGCAATACACTTTTATTTCAGGAAGTTCCTATCAAACTGCTCTGCATGAAACTCATTTATAGAATTTTAAACTTTCTGATTATGTGTTTTCTGCTACAGTCTCTTTATACTTAATCAGCTGCTTTTTAATTCCTTGACTAAAAGGTACTGTTATGGCTATAACATGAGTCATATACTCCAGTCATCCCCAAAACTGTGATCTGAGAGATGAATACGGCTTATGAAATATTAACATGATGCCAGTGATCCTCTAGCTTGCCACAGGTCAGATACAGACATAAAAACATGTAAGCCTAATAGGCAGATGCCTGAATCCATTACCTCTCTGCAACAGCAAAGTGAATTATTTCTTTTTTATTTGCAGTACCAGGGAATAAGCAAGCTTTAGCTACCATACAGGGTATCCATAAAAAGCCAGACCAAGCAAACGCCATCACATCAAATCTAAGTGCTTGAATAAGAAAAGTGTTAAATATATACTACGTTATTGCTGTTACCAAAGGTAAACACAACCTTTGCACCTGGTCAAGATGCTAACTGATCCTTTTCATTCTCAAAATTTGAGTATATATGGGCTGTATGATTCTTGCTCCTCTTGCATCTTGTCCCCCAGACTTGTCCATTTCTTAAGATTCAATTTGTACAGCAAAATTCAGAAGGTTTAGAGACTAAAGTTATTACTGTATTCTATTCTTTATCCTTTCCAACCTGATTACTTTAGAAATTAAAACTGTATAGAAGGTCTTTTTCTTAAATCTTAGAAAGTATGATCATGAAGTACTACATTTAAAAAAGTTTATCCTATAAAATTATTTAATGGACGATTAAATTCTGACTGCAGATGCTCTTCTATTTATATGCTCTTGTACCCTGAATTTTTAGTGCAGTCACTAGTAAGTTCCTTTATAAGAGAAAATATTATGAATAAAACCTTAGTGGCTTTCATTGTTTATTTGTAAAATAGAACTTAAAGTCAACAGTATACAAAAAAATCACCTCCATCTACGTTCACATATTACGCTTTGTGTATTTTTATTCTTTGTTCTATTTTTTCATTCTTTAATGTCTCCAATTAAATACAATCTGTAATATTCTACTTTTGGATACTCTGAACACAAATATCAAGTATAATTCTGAATTACTTGCCCCAAAAGAAGTGGAGAATACATTAGATTATATCTCTGTCGACATCAGTACCTTGATAAAAGGAATACCCTACATAGGCATGTTAAAAATGTGAACTAATAGAAAATTGGGATTTTATCAGGAGAAAGATTTCAGATCTGGAAGGTACACAACTTCCATATCACAGAATCTCCTGTCTCTAATATAAAATCCTGTAGATGACCACAGAATATGTAAGACAAACTGATAGTGAAAAAAAACCCCAAAACAAAGTGTTATGTGCAAAATGTTTTGGAATATGCCTTATTTGTGTTTAAAAAAGATCAGTGAAAAAAAAAAGAGGTCAGCTTCCAGTGATGAGGGGTCTAATCCAGACAACAAAGAATTCAATGGGAGGCTTCCCATTGTTTTTACTGAGACTTAAGTCTGCTCTTTATTACAGAAGAGGAATTACAGTCAGAGCAAAATACCTCTGCACATATGTGTGTGAGGGGGTAAGTATTTGTAGGTGGGTGATGGATGGGGAACATGTGTATATATATGAATACACAATTATACATATATAAACACACATATCTCATTATTCAGTGTAACAGGGTTAGCAAGCAGTACAAATGAAATGACTGCCTTTCAGACAAGGCTAGTTTACAGTTATTGGGGTTCGGTTTTATTATACTATCATATACACTTTCATAAATATTTCTGACAAAGTTAATATATACAAGAAAGGAACATTTTTCTCACTCCCATTGAAGATGCAATAATCAAATCATAAAACACAAAACCAATAGCCAATCAATGTGAATAAGTCTGCCCATAGGCTTAATTCAAGCAAGCCATTCATTGAGCTATGTGATGGATCTGTCAAACCCAATACAGCATTACAGACATACTAGCAACATCAAGTGAACATGCAATGACAAAATGACAATATGCCCCACTGCCATGCTTTTGACCTGTTCTACGTCATAGATAAACTTGATGAGTTGGCTAGCTTCTCTAACTTCAGACTTGGACAGAAATCTAACAACTATTGTATTTTTAAAAATATTCCATGAAAGCTGAATAAAAGCTGCACAGCATTTTACTGACATCTGATTTAACTTTTCCAAACACTCCCTGTTTAAGGCATTTGGCAGGCAAAGCTTCAGAATGGTGAAGTACATATATAAACTAGTAGGTCCTCTTTTATCAGTTTTACGAGTTGGAAAATTTATTCGAAATATTTTAAATATTGGAATGTTAAACATGATTGTTTGATCCCCTTCTGCAAAGAACTTTGACTCTTTAAAATGCAATTCAGTATGATGATAGACGACACGGTATAAAGTCCACTTCTAAATTTGTCTGAAGTTGTATTCAGTTATTATATTGCTTCATAAACAGAACAAAATGTACCTGTTTGTTTTGCTGTTTTTTTTAACAATCTTAAGAAATGACTGGAGAAATCTGTAAGATTTACCTCCATTGTGAAATTGTGTTTAGGAGTACATGACTTGTCGTAACAAATATGTAGGGATTTGCATTGATTTGTTTAATAAGATTTCATTGACACATAATCCTTTCCTATATATTTGTTCTTTGCCTATTTCCAGCATCATTTCCAGATGTGACAAACAAGGATACCATTGCATTTCTTCACAACAGAGCTCTCTTCCAATGATCATAATCCATTGACTGGGTGTATTGATCCTGGAATACCTAATCTTTCTGTTAACCTTAATTTTTAATTTACCAAAGCATGCGTCCAATCTAAAGATTTCCTGTTTCCATCTCCTGGCTTAATAAGCATGTAAAATATGGAACATTTGCATTCATTCTCTATTCAAGCTGTGATAAAAAAAAATAAAGCTTTTTGATTTTTTTTAAATAATATGAAGTAGTGTTTCCATGATGTGCCACTGCTTCAATGGTACACACTCACTGGTCCTCAGTTCACTTTTCTGGGCATTGTTTACACATAATCAGCAAACGTATTTCGTGTGTAATTAAATTAAAAGGAGCTCAAATAAACACTAAATAACAGTAGTGTATAGGGAGATATGGAATGTTCAATATTGCCAGAGGACAGCAGATGATTATTACATTGAGAAGAACAGAAACAAGCAGTTTTGCTGAACTATATTTCAGTACTTTCAATATTAGTATCTGATGAAAGTTGCTGAATTAAATTCATTAAAAAATGGAAAGCTAATCAAATTAAGCAAACCGGCTGTAGGTAATCAGAGGTATCCACGTTTGCACATAGTTTCCCATATGCAAAGAAATGTTTGAGCAGATTGCTCTTTATTTTGTTCTCTATGGTAGTTTTAGAATTTTCCCATTAAGAAATTCAGTTACAGTATTTGTAATTAAGACAAGAAACCATATTCATTTGGGGGAAGCAGATCAAAGATGAAGGTTAACCACATTTAAAAGGAGAAGCTAAATTAAAAAAAATAAATAAATCCAAAAGATAAAAAATTCATTTAAGATATTTATGCAAACAAAGACATGTTATTACAATTCTAATTATACACAGAGTGCATCTGAAAATTAGACATTTTTTCAAAAAGTAATTAAGGGTTGTAAAACTGCATTACTACTGATGCCATCTCAAGCTTCCTTTACAGCATTTAAGAGCACTATCTTCTTAAACAAATCCTTTACTTTTTTTCTCAGCATTACTCTTAGTAGTGTTGACTCTCTACTCATAGGAGAACATGTGATCAACTAATGTTTTAGCTTACAGAGTTTGATTTATGAGAAAGTACATTAATTCATAATTAAAGCATTTAAGATTATCTTGATATTGTTCAGTTACTCAATGTAATGTACAGGTTTTCAGAGATTCATTTATTCATAGGAGTAAACATCCTACAGAATGATCCAGGGACACCTGAATGCTATCTGGCAAAAAATTACTAATCACAGGAGGTAATTTATAATTTTGTCCTTTAAGTTTTGTAACCTTGTAGAAGCAGGAACTGCTTTGCATTAAAAGCTCACAGAAAAATAAGAGAGCTGCAACATGCTAACACACCTTTGTGGAAATGAAATGAAACTACTGAGTAGCACTTCCCCTATGTAGGTTACCCTAAGTAGAAATAGTACATTGTGAACACAGTGCATACAGCACATATCTAGTTGATATTACTGATCCAAAATTAATAGAAAATAACTTGCTTACCTGTCTGACACAGCATGCCTCAGCCATACATGCAAATTATTTTATTCACATAACTTTAAAAAATATATCTTCATAATAAGATAAGCATTTGAAAGGCAAATACGCATGCATAGCATTGTAACATTCATACCATGGTACTTTGTTCTAAAAATACAGAATCCATGAACAGCACTTCAATCTAACAAATGATTTACTGAAATGACTTAATCTGTTGATTTCTTTAAGAAACAGAAACATTTTAAACAATGTCTGATTTAGCATCTAAAGAAATTTTTCAATACACATTCAGGACTGGAATTATTTCCATTATTTCAAGGGAAATTTTCTCGTAATAGGAACTGAGAAGTGTGACCTTACTTTCTGCTGCTAATGTGAAGCAAAATATATGCAACAATCTGTCCTTCACAATACACATCCTCCCTTTACAGTTGTACCCTATTCAAGTAATCGAAAAGTGCTAAGGATAGCATAGATTTTGTTAGGGTGCACTTTATGAAGAAAACATAAGACATTCTTTTTTTTCATTACAAAATCCTGTCCACAAACTGCAAAGAATTTTATGCAATTTGACAAAACTCTATTCCTACTGAAGTCAGTAGCAATTTAGACATTGACTTCAAAGGGGATCTCAATTTTTGTCTTGCAAGAACACAAGTTAATCTATCTAGCATCATTTTTAGTTTTTAGAAGTCAAATCTTTACATGTTTCTCTTATGCAGATTTTAATAATCCTTTATTATTAATTCCACCAAATGTGGTTTACATTTTGAGGATAACAATACAGAGCAAATGAAGATTAACTCAGTTTTTTCAGTATATTAAAAAAATCAAATCCCTGGACAGAAAGCAAATGGAAAAAAATCTTGAGCCTTGGAGAGCTCAAGCTTAGACACAGTTCATTCTCAATTTCCACTGACTAAAACAATGTCAATGCGAATTGAGGACACTCAATAGGTTGAGGTTCTAAATCAACTGAAATAATACTCCTAAGACAAATAATGATCTTTAGTAGCAGACCATCATGAAGCTGTACATATATTTATACACACTGTACATGGGTCACAGATATTAACTGGGTGATCTACAGCTTGGGAATGTGCGTGTTTCATGCCTGATTTTCAATTAAGGCCTAAAATCTCTCAATTTATGGCTATTCATGGATTATAATAAAACAGCCTGCTTTAGATATCACAATTATCTGCAGAGCAACAAGACAGTTATGAGACTTCAACGAGGCAAATTCATAGAATCATCTTCAACTTCCACTGGTCAAATATTTATTAGCAGTAAATGAGGACTTACCTGTCACTGTAGGCAGCTGCAGTGGCAGTGGCAGGCTGGGCATACCGGTAGGCAGCATAACCACCCTGAAACACAAACTCAGGCTCTAACTGAATTGCTACAGCACCCTTGATAACACTGTGCAATATTTAGCAACAACTGAAAGAGTATGATCATGCTGTAAGCTCAGTTAAGGTTTGAAATACATAGGAAATATTTCAGTGAATCATTAAGCAAAATTTATCACGACAAACTTTATTTTTTAAGACTTGTCCCAGATATCAGGAGAAACAATGAACAGTATACATCAACATAAGCTTTTTTACAAGACAATACTGTATTCTTCCACAAATTTGCACGTAGCAATTGAACGACCTCTACTGTATATTACTGAAGCAGTGCTGAACTTAAAAAAAGAAATCTTCAGCCAATAATCAATTATTTTTGCACAAAATATGATTTATCATGGCTGGTTGATTAAACCTATGAAACTGTGCACTCAATTAACACTTAATGTTTCATCGGTTTCCAATTTCTACATAAAATTATAATGAAGCAGCAAAATCCTCTCCTTCCATGAATTAACATTCAGTTGTATGTAACAGTAATTCCAGCTGTTCAATTAAGCAAACAGGAAAAACAAACATACATTTGAAAGGAATTGTGTGCAGTGATGCATTGATTATCAAACTGTGAAAACAGCAGAGCTTCCTGTTCAATGGACGACAGTGTTATATCAACCATTTCAAAATGATCTCAGCATGCCAATTAACAAACACAGGCCAGTCTCCACAGATAACACAAACACGATTTACGTCCCAATTAGAATTCACCACCCCACCATCCTCTGGGACATGGGACTTCTGTATTTCTTCTCCCACTTTCCCCCACCTTAACAAAAAGCAGAATAAGAAAGGAATTTCATTTGAAATAAAATTTCAAAGCTTCAAATAAAATTCACTCTTCTGATGAAGTGTTCAATTTAACGGATTGATTTTTCCCTCACTCTCTCTCACTTTCTTTCCCCCTCTTTTTGGAAGGCTGCATTCACACATAGTATTTTGTTGAAGCGTGAAGAATAGGCTACAATGTGTCAAACTGTAACAGTAGTGCATTTTTACTGCAGGAACTTTTGTGGGGTTTCTATTTTGATTTTAACAAATCAGAATTCACACCTTTCAGAAAAGTGATTTCAACCTCTTTTACAAGCTATTTCCCCTCCTTTGCTTGGCGGAATTGCTTTCATCCTGAACACGTATAAACCTTTGTTGGTTTGAAGATTGGAAGCAGGTTGGTTTTGGAAACCAATCATTCAGGTGATGGTATCACATCACTCCAAGAATAAACATATGTTTTACATGTACTGACAGCTCATCAGAAACCCCAGGCTTTGAATTTTCAACTTACTTGAGGAACATTCTTTCTAAGTATTTTAAGTGGTAACACAGAGAATAGCACATTTACTTCCCCACTCTGGGTCAGCTCCCTGCCAGCAGCAATTGTGTCAAGCAAGCACTGGAATAGGGCAGGTGCTTTCATAATGCTATATAATAATATATATGCCCTCTGTTTTGCAGCAGGCTGCTTCTCTGTGCAAGTACAGAAGCACTGAGATTAAATACTTTCACAGTTGATTTTTATAAACCAATAGAAGCCTATTACTGTCAAAAATGTATAATAGGCACATATTGCTTGCAGGTAGGTGCATACAGGCAATCAGATGTCAAGTAATGTCACCAAGTGCAGTCACCAGAGAGTCAGGCTGAAAGACGACAATGTAAGCTGCACATTTAGTCTGGCTTCCGCTACAAGGAGCAAGGAAAGAGATTATACAAATTTATCCACTCTGCCCTCCTAGTTTTTGAGTGCTAAATATAGCATCCTATCATATTGTTTCCTTTTTCCTTTCCCTTTCCCTTTTCCCCTGAGTGCTGGTATGAGGGAGTACAAATAGTGAATGTATAGAGAAGATACAAAACTTGTTTTCATTATCAACTCCTGAAAACATGTGGCAGAGCGCAAGTCATTCTGCAGTATGACATGATTCTGTTTGCAACATGTATGACTCCTTCACTTGTCCTGTAGTCCATTTCTAAACCACCTGAATAAAATGTGAGACCCACTTCATTTCAAACCAGTCACGCACATAATGACACTGCAGTACAGAAGTGAGAATGCCCCTCCATGAGTTTTTTCTTTATTAATCAGATAAAAATGAGACCCACTGTTCAAATACTGGCTGTTCTTAAATCTGCAGGTAGAAGGCTCTGCAAGAACCGTTTCTCTTGCCTTTAACTAATTACATAGTCAAACTATCTCTTTAACTAAATTGGTCAGTCTATGAAAACAGACCCTTTCTTGTTAACTAAATATAAGAGTTAGTTTCCTTTTATGTCTACATTATGGTTTGGTTTCATCAAAGAACTGCTGCTGAACAATGAAGCTCAATTCAGCAATTAGTATGACATGTGTGAGAGTCCTGGAAAGAATGAGTCTAAAGCAATACAAAAAAAAAGAGATCAAAGTTATTGAATTTGCCTGAATTCTTTGGAGAACTAAAACCCAGGATGCATTTGGTTACCAGGAGAATCATAAATCCCTACCAGCCCATGTCGTAGTTTCATGTTTTTAACATAAACTATCCTTTAAAAAACCATTCTTAAGCATATCATTTTTATGAGGTTTGTGTTCTGCAGTACCAAGTTTTGCTATTGTCTTGTTTCAGTTACTTCAGATGTTCTATCGCTGCAGCAACAAAAGGTTTTAAATTGGGGATCAGGATGGGAAATTCATTCAAACCCCTGAACTCTGTACTTTCATGATGAGTTTTACTTTATTTTCTAATTTTGAACTTGGCTGGTATTTTAGATGAAAAACACACAAGTGATATTTACTACATGTACACCTCTATCTACAATAGATATTTATCATAGTACTCAAGTATAAATATTAAAATAAATATTTGCCTTAGACAATATTACAAAATAAAATAGAACAAAAATAATAATTGCATACTAATAATAATTTTCATTTCTGATGTTTTATAAATACTTTAGGAACATTTTTCCTCCTCTCACTCTATATATTTAAATTGAAAGTACCTGTTATGCTTTGTTACTTTGACAATTCAGCTGAAATAATAAATTCAGCTAAAATAATCAAAAAAAGTCTGCTGCTTTATCCGTGTGCCCATATTTGCTACTTCCAAAATGATAACACAGTGTTAGCAGTTTAAGTTGTCTTAAAAAACTACATATAGAGTCAGTACACTCACAGTAAAATACAGAGATTTATCTCACTAGCATAAAATACTGAACAAGACACAAACCAGTAACTGTGTATTTCATGGGATATGAAGAATATCTGTGATTTTGTGATAAGAGTCTGGAAAATAAAATGCAACTGTCTGTTCTTATCACTTATACACACAGAAGCCATTTTCTCATAATTATTTGAGTATTAGTATGACTTTACAAGAGTCTAAATTCAGTGTAATGAGTTTTTTCTATCAGTCTGCCTGTCATACCTGTGGTAACTTATTGCCATACACAGGCTCTTACAATAGTGCTCCATAAAGAAACAGAAATGAAATGATTTGAATGATTAAGGAAAGAAGGAATGTAAGGAAGGAATTCAGACAAATTCCCCAGAGCCACACATTACAATTTTCCTTCTGATGTTTCATACATCTCTGTGGTTCAGGCAAATTGAAAAAGAGCAATGGGATCCATCAAAGATCAGTAGCCAACTGTTACAGAGAATCTTAATAATTTTTAGAATGAAATGGTAGAAATTTTATATCAGGGATGGTAAAATGGAAATGAACAGAAAATCAAATGCATCTGAATTTTTAAATAAAATCTGTATATCTGTATATCTGAGTAAGTATAACTCCTACAGAAATGAGTTATACAAACACACACCCATAGATTACAAAGTTATGTATATAATTGTGTGCATGTCCTCCTAAAATAACTGAACTTTTATTTTATCTTGATCTCAGATGTACTGTCAGTTTTTACCACAGATAGAGGTAAACTAAGTGACTCTATATGACGGACATTTTTTCACTAGTTTTTCCTATTACTAACATATTTCATAGAATCATAGAATGGTTAGGGTTGGAAAAGAATTTAAAATCCCCATAGGCAGGGACACCTTTCATTCAACTAGGTTGCACAAGACCCTGTACAACCTCACCTTGAACACTGCCGGGGATAGAGCATTTGCCACTTCTTTGGGCAACCTGTCCCCTCTCACAGTAAAGAACTTGTTCCTTTTATCTAACCTAAATCTCCCTTGTTTGAGATTGATGCCATTACCCCTTTTCTTATTACCATAGTCCCCGATGAAGAGTCCCTATCTGGCATCCTTGTAGGCCCCCTTCAGATAATGTAAGGCTGCTATGAGATCTACACAACCTTCTCTTCTCCAGGCTGTATAGCCTCAACTTTCTATGTGAAAATTTTTCTCAAATTTTACTTCATATACTTCCTTTCAATCAAGGACCTCCAAGTATTGCGTGAACGCAAATTTATCAAAACCTTCTCTAGTATTGAGAACTATACCTGCCTTATTAGCTACAAATAGAGGAATGGGTCTAAAACAGGCATGAATTATATGTAACTCTTCAGAATGCAGAAAACAGAAGTAGTCATTTCCTCTTCCTATACTCGTATGCTATTGAGGTTTAAACAGTATTTGTTCTGCTCATTCAGCAAAACTTTGAGTGGGAGAAATAAAAATAAAATATACATCACATGTGTGTGCTGGCTCAAGCCAACCAAAATTAAATGTTCATGTTAATTCTATGTTTTGCTTCCAGAGGTAGCTGTTGCCTCGAAGAAGCTCTTGGAAGTATATCCAAACTGACACCATCTGTATTAATTCCAAACAACTACTATCAACAGGACTGATCTAGCAATTTTTTGGAATGTACTGTTTATGTCACAAATGGAGATCAGAGAGGTGAAAAGGTATTCATCACTAGATCCCATAACTTTTAAAAAGGCATCACATGTTCCAGGACATGGACCACCTGGAGGAACAATCCATTGCTACCTGGGAACTCTTTTTCCCTTGGAAAAGTCATTTCTCCACTGTTCTGTTCTGTGACAGAAATGGCACATTCTTTCATTTACAAAACACGAAACACTTTGGTACTTAAAAGAAGGATGTCAGTCTTAATTGCACATCTTTGCTTTTCATGTTAGAATTGCTCCTTCAGGGATTCTGACTGCATCAGTGGTTTTCTACCCAGTATCAAGGGAATGTTGCTTTGAATTGTATCTGGTTTTTGCTTGGGAAGCATGTAAGCACTTCACCATCAATACCATACTACCTTTGAGCTAAAGGCAATGGCAGCATCTACTGATAACCTTGTTCCATACCCCAATCACAAAAGTATGCCTTGTTCTTGATTTGCATCTTAGGAAAAAAGTCTTATATTGTTGTTCCAGTATCACAGGTCCAGCATCCTGAGAACAGGTTAGAAAATCTTGCTGTGAGCAGTAAGACTGACTAATGTACATGGTTAAACTGTATAACCAAGGGACTTCTGAAGCCGGTGATGACAGAGTTTGGAAGTTACTCATATTTCTTTGCCTTTACACATTTAAGTTGTGGACTGAAGAGTGACATGTTCTGAATGCATTCTTTATGACAATGTTAAAAAACACAACAACTTAGATTTAAGATAGAGCAATAATGTCGAGCTATTATTCTAACTGCATATTTCTGTGTATGTTACTATTTTTGCTCCATTTTGTAGAGTGTATTTTCTTATTTTCATAGGTGTCAATCTTCATCTAGGAACTCCTATATTTGCTGGCGGGCAACCTTAATTCTGTTTTAATGACTTTTTGTCTTAGTGAATCAATACTTAATTTTAAAAGGTCTTCCTTAGTTCCTAATAATCTCCTTTATTTTTCCCACTCAAAGGCACATTTAAAAAGGGATTCAATATCTCTGCTACTTCAGAAACATTATTACCTTCCATAGAGAACTACATGAAATACAGAATATATTACATCTAGAATCATGGCTGTTGATTTTTCATTTTAGACCGTACTTTCCACTTATTTTTATAGTTCTAATCTCTTATATTGACCGTGTTTGTATTAAGCAACGCTGGCTATTTGCTGTTCTTGGTTCCCCATACACTTTTGACTCAAGCAGTATCATTCTTGGTCTTCCCACAAAATCAACCATCAAAATCTATATTGATAGTTATGAAAACAACAGCATGGTCCGTATTACTGTTGGTCCTCAATGTAATCATAACACAATGAAACACACTTTGATATACATGATAATGCATATTTTTGGTCTGGTTTCTCAATACTGTGTTCCTTCTGGTTTGCTTTCTGTGGTATTTTAAAGGTTCCTTTCCCTACACCTACTATACTCTTAAGTCTATATTATCTACTATAAAATCTACCATTAAAACCTGCATTGTTTATTTTTTCTCCTTTTTTTTCAGACAGCATAGTTCTTTCAAAAAGCTTCAGCACTGCACTTAAAATGAAAAGTCGAGTATAACTATGTCATAATAAATTGGGATTTAAGAAGTGACTAGTCCACAGCAAATACACTAAGAACTAATACACTGTGAACTGCAGAGTTTCTTTTCCTTTATACCAGTTTTCCCTCTTGTTCCCCCTCCCTGCAAAATGTTTTATATGTAAGAAAGAGCAGATGTGAAGAAAAAATAATTATAAGAAGCTTTGTACATTATAAAAAAAAACCCAAAACACACAAAAAACACCCAATAAACCATCCAAAAAATTTCCAGAAGTGTGTTTTAATTCTGTCAACTGCTGTAAACATCCTGTTGCATTAAGAAAACTAAGAAATGCAATCAGAAATACAGGGCTGCAACTGAGTGAAAACCAGTGCACCTGTATAGTTATTCTATTTCCTAATGCACATGACCATTCCAGACCACAAAGCTGAGGCTACACTAGAAATTCACAATTATTTTCCTCATTGAAAGCACTTTCCATTTGGAAACAGAATGTTAAATTCTGTGAGAGGGTGTGAGGCCACCTAAAAATAGTACTGTCAATCACAAAAAGACATATTCCTGGTTTTCAGCAGCAGTAGGTTCCAAAAGTACAAACTGTTACATTAGCAGTTGGTTACCACTTATGCTATCACATTCAGCAAACCTGAGAAAGATGACTTGTTGCCTTTCAGATTTTGGGGTTGATAAACTGAGCAAAATGAACATCACATTCTTTTGACAGTTTGAAAAACTACAGAAATTGGAAAACACACCTGAAGAAATTCCCCACTCTACCATGTTTCCTACATAGCTCAAAAATTCAGCAGGATTGTGTTGAGAGATAAGAGCACCATACTACACCTGAGTATGCCTTCAGCAAATGGTTGATTCTTGTTTGTTGTAAACAATATGCTACAGACTGCATGACTAAGTACATAAGCACATAGGGAGAGAATTTTAACCCATGTTAGTTTATTTTAAATTTGTTTAAATCTACACAAATAAATTTTCAGGTAAGTACCCGCCTCTTTCTACCTCCATCAGAAAAACCAAAACCTACTTATAGAATCATAGAATAGTTAGGGTTGGAAAGGACCTCGAGATCATCTAGTTCCAATCCTCCTGCCACGGGCAGGGATATCTCCCACTAAACCATCATCCATAATTTTTTTTTTCTTCTTTATATAAGACTTATTAAAAAATCTGTTGTCTTGGAAATAGTACTAAAAGATTGCTGCTAATGAATGCAATGAATGTTTCCTATACTACCTATTGAATTTTTAATATTCATACCAATTTCAACTCATCCATCCCCTTGTATCTCAACAGAGACAGTACAACAGAAGTACAAGTAGGTAGAGAAAGCTATCTGGTGAAATAAAAATGGTATCTGTAACTTAGGACCTGACTACTTTACCGAAATAAAAACAAATGTGAAAGATTACTGAGTATGACTAAAATATTTTCCATTTACATATATAATAATTAGTTATTTTAGAAGAGGGAAATAAAGCCTCAACCTCTTGCATACTCAGACATAAGCAGCCTCTTTGTATACATCCAAAGTAAAAAACTGAGTATTAGTAAGAAACTTTAGTATTATTTAAAAGGAAATTGGTGACCAGTGAAGTGACCTAGATAATTATGGATCTAGGGCTATAAACACTTACTAATAAACACAGCCACTTCTTATATCATAAGCAGTCTCTACCCCTTTTAATTGAAAAAAAGAAAAAAAAGTAGATTTTAAAAGACCAGATGGAAATATACTCAGATTACATAAAATGCATAGCTGTATCTTAAGCTTACTATGTAATTCAGCTTTTCTACCACCATGGCACTTACGTGTACCCAGGGTTGCTGGATTTAGGAAATCTATCTTTCTCCATTAAGTATTTTCATACTTCAAGTATTAATAATAATCTACTTGCCTTGATTTTTTTAAAAATGAGTTTCTGGGGATTTGCAGAAGAATGTTTCTGCTTTGGTTTTGTTTTTTTTCTTTGAACTTCAATTTTGAAGGGAGACACCCCTCCACACATGCAGACACATTTTTCACATATTTTTGCATTCATTCAGCATTTGATTGAAGAGTTAATTCAGCTCCACTGAACAATGATAGATGTAATGAACAGAAAGGTCTTCCAATGTGAGAGATATTCTTCTCAATTTTTTCTGACAGGCAAGGGATGGTAAATAGACAATACAGAGTCAAGCTAGGCAGCAAACTTGTAAAAAGAATGACTCTGGTAATGTACAAGGACAGCATGCACATCAATGAATACTTACATAAATGTCTGCACCATAAAATCCATCCTGGTATACAACACTGCAAGGATGCACACACAAAGAAAAACATCCATATTAGTGCATTTCCACATGCAAATGCCACCAACCCCTGCACAGCTGAGGTTAGTCTTCACAAGAACAGAGGGAGGGGGGAAGGAAGGCACTCTTCACATTGGTTAAGGAGGTTGGTAGTAATTATCAGAAGTGAAACCGTACCAAATACAATATCTTATGAGGTATGCCGAATGCTTAGTCATAGAGAAGCAAAGCATGGCAAGATTGGAAAATACCTTTGATAAGGTTTTAGTATTTTTATATTTCTTCTTCTTTTATAGGAAACCATATATTGGCAGCTCTTTTATAAAAATTTTCAGTGAGTCAACCCTACAATCAGTTTTAATAGATTAACAAAGTTCTATCTCCTGAACTACTACTCTCTTGTCCTGCAATTAAGCCAACCCTCTGAAACAAAGCAGTAATTGTCACTACTTACATGAAAAAAACCTCCACAGTATAAGTCTGTATGGTGAGAGGAATGTGTAAAATAATTATACTGATGGTGTTTTACCGATTGGGTCAATGTACACAGAGATGAGAGAATTCATAGGTACTGCGCTGTTGGATTGATACATAGTTCCGATAGTGACAACAGGCCTGTTAAGTATGTCATGGTGTTATTCTTACTAAAAAAATTATTAACCATCCTCACTGTATCCTCACTTTTGGTGAACATGCCAATGGTTCTGAGCTCCCCTGCAGTTTTGGCTGCCTCCATTACTATCCTTTATTTGAAAAAACTCAGTATTTTACACTGCTGTTAACAGCTTATCCAGAGACCGCTGCTTTTTAGCTAAGATAAATCAACAGTGAAAACAGTTTAAATGACACAATATGAGAAACATAGTTCAAATGATTACACTAAATAAAACTGGAGCTACACACCAGTGGCCTACCAATTACACACATTACGCAAGTAATGCAATTTTACATTTGTTTGGCAGCTCTGCAACTAAAAATGGGTATTTCCAGTATCAGAATCAACCCAAACTGTTTTGAGAGCTAAATATGAGAGCACACAAAAGGTTTTTGCAACAATACATCCAATTTAGGAATACCATTATCTGGAATAATAGTTACTATCATGTTGCTAGCCTAAGCTGTTTAGCAATTCCAACAATAATTTTCATGTGAGAAATACAGCTGATCTATTGAGGTCAATGACCAAAACTCACAGGGCTGAGCTGGTATGTGTCTAAGTAAGAATCACTTGAGAAAATCATAAATATGTATCCGTGCACACAAATGTCATTGATAAAACCACACTGACAATAAAATTTTGCTATGGAATAGCAATGTGTGAAAACTCAGCTCCACTTAAAAGTGCCAGACCTTTCCTCATGTATTTTTCTATTATGTCTGCAGAGCAATATATGCCAAAGCTGGTATACATCAGTAGCTTTCAGAGAGCTACACTGTAGTGTACCTTCATTTTGGTTTCAATATTCTGAGTATTTTTAAATATTATTTGTTTTTCTTATTCGTGTTTAAGAAATAAAACATTCCACATGACTGTGAGGCAGAAGTATACAATCCTGAACAACATGGAGGGAGTTTTGTGAGATGATATGCATATGATACAAAGTTTACTGAGGATGGGGACCCCACAACTCTCAGTTCCCCATATCCCTGTGCCATTTGTCCTGGGAGGAGGTAGGGTTAGGAATAAAAGAGTGAAAGTGAGCCTGGGAAGAAGAGGTGGGGAGGAGGTCAGGGTGTTTTTATGTTCTGTTTTTGTTTCTAACCATCCATCTGCATTTTAATAGGCAATAATTTCAATCAATTTCAAGCCACGTTTGTTTTACCTGTGATGGTAATTGGCAAGCAATCTTCCTGTATTCATCTTAACCCAAAAGCTTTTCTGTCTTTATTCCCCCATACTCTTGAGAAGGGTGAATGAGAACGGAGCTGGGTGAGTCTGGCAGCTAGCCAAGATCAAGCCCCCACAGGACATTAAAATATAGTATTTTCAATTATTATTAAACACTGCTATTCAGAAAATCTTGCTTTTGAGAGGATATGTGTCAGAAAGGAGACCTCTTTTCTTCCTCCTCCTGGTGATCTGTGGATATACTGTGAGTCTGTCACAAGACAAATAGGGGCTGATACATTTTGAAATGCCAAGTGCAGTTGGCTCCAGTCTTGGATAGGTCACTTCATTCAGCTAGACCTTCCTTTTCCATATAACACTCAGTCATGTACAGAAAGTTAGTTATTTTGTACTTTAAATATGCAGCTGCTTGTTGAAGTACTCAGCATTAAAACGAGACATGAATGCATGATTTCATCATTAAAAATGTTTAGTATTAAGATGAAGTGACAGATTCAGGTAAATAAGCATAACATTTCCAAGCAGGAGAGGCAATACGAAAAGATACCAGCTGATTTTATCTTATTTCCACCATATGGTTTTGTAGCATGATAGTGATGTTAAAAATAAAATATACTTCTTTTGAGGTACGAAGAAAAGTAATTCTTCACATCTTCATAGGTGTTTCAGAGAATGATTTCTTTATTCACTGTCCTTGTCATTCACTGTCTCTTGTGACTGAATCTTACCAGTGGGGTCAAATGTATTTTCTAACAGCACTTTTTATCAGAAGGACAAATTGTAAAACACCAAGAACTGTCTTTTGCTGTTGTGTTTTATTTTCCTTCAGTATATAATTTTCCGAAGGGTAATTTGCTTGGCTTATCATCCCCTTTTCTCCCTCTGAAGCCACAGGCAGCAGAAAACAGATGAGAAGTCTCATTCATGGGAAGAGACTGAATGTATAAGACAGGGACCCATCTCAGCACAGCTCCTTTTACACTTCACATTCTAAAAATTGCCTTGGCACACAGATAAATCTGGAGCTCCTCATAAACCAACACAAGGTCTGGAAACATTCATGTTACTGAAATCTGAATAACTTCACTCAGAAATAGATGATATGTTAGTGTACTACCTGGAGGCATTAAAATAAGAACAACAAATTTGGGGGATTTATTCGGTTTTATTTTATGATTTTATTGTGCTAAGGAAAACTCAGAGAAGAGAGAGATCTTAATTTAATAAGAAAACATGCATCTAAATAACATTTTATGTGGCAATCATTTCCTGAAATTATTTTTCTATAAATATGAAACTGTTTTCTCACCAACTATTACACATTTGCTTTGCATGGTTTTAGCTGCTTTAGTTTGGTCTCTGTGCCCTATAATATTTTTTTGTAACTATATTAAGACAAACTCTTTCCTAATTTAGAGTCTATCATTATAATATCCTGGGAGGACTACATGGGTCTTCATTATCACTTTTGCATCCTCATCTTTCAAAAGGATTGGGTTGAATAACCTATCAACGACATAAGAAGGCATTGCTTGACCACACAAACTTTAGTTCAGTAACTTCATAGCAGCTGAGTATATACGGCTCTCAGCCATACACACAATCTGCTTAAGTTAACATAAATAACCTAAGGCAGATTAAGTTCACGGAGTGATTGATTCAGTGTAACAAATGGGCATTACAATCATGATTTCATTCACTGCAATAGGAATCATGGTTATAATTTGCCATTTCCCCTCCATTACTAACAAGAAAAAGCACCTGAGGAACAAAGACTCTCTGCTTTGAGTGCTGGTAGGGTTGCCTTCACTGTCCTCTACATATTTTCCAGTTTCTGGTCTTGGAAATCACCTTTTATATGAAACTGTTCATATATGATTTTATGATGCATTCATGAAACAAATAATGGAAGAGATGCTGCTACAGCCTTATTTAAAATAAACCAAAGACTGAGAATCAAAGTAGCACCTTTCAACACTCTAATAACAAAAATTTAACTGTTTCAACTTTTTAGAACTCTCAATTCCAGGTTCTTGTCTTTCCAGTTTCAGCACTTTCTGTCACAAAAAAGTTACATTATATACTTTGGAAAATCAATTGAAGGCATTGCTGGAGAGAACAAAGATGGAAGACATAAATCACTATGCACTGGCAAAACACATTATTTTCCTAAAAATAGCACATATTTACAGAGCACAATCCAAAGCAAGAGAAAGTTTCTGTGAGCCCAAAGAAATGTATTGGAAAAAAACATATAACCACCATAGCAGAAGTAGTAGCTTCCATTAATTATCCTTTTTTCCTAAATTTAGAATAAGGTATTGGAAAATAAAGCTTTTTCATTTTGAATCAGTTTGAATGTAGCACTTCAAAACATTTGTTTTAACAAAAGCGAAGAGTTTCTGAATAGTCTGTGTTAACTCTACCCACCCCAAGCATTTTATTTTATTTTATTTTATTTTATTTTATTTTATTTTATTTTATTTTATTTTATTTTATTTTATTGTAATTCTTCTTTTCAAAGAGAGAAAAAAAGCCTATTGCTATCTCCTGCTTTCTCAGTAAAGACACCAGCAGTGGAGATGCAGACTGAAAGCTAATTCTCCATTAGCTTCATCAGAACTGGAAGGAGCAGAGGGGAAATGGAAAGACAAAGCCATCACACACTGAATTTGTGAATTACTTGAGGCAAATTATGCTGGAACTTTAGTTTTACTAATACTACCTACTAGTACTATTTGCAATACTAGCAGATATACAGTGACAATAGCTTTTCCTGACAGCAATATAAAGATGGAGCATCATATTCATGATGTTTTACTATTTGGCAAATGATTTCCAAGAATGCTGAGGTACTAGCTGCTACAGAGTTCAAAAGCAATTAGAGGTATCAAAATCAGATCACCTGCTTCCAGTATGTCAAATTGAGAAAAAAAATCCTACTGCTTCTTCCTCCTTTCTTTTGGCAATGTAAGTACTGCTAACTGCATCCAAAATCTTTCATAAGACTACCTCTACTAGTAGCATCTGCTTTATTAGGGCACTTCTTATACCGTTAGTAGACACTTTGTTAATAAAATAGATAATCCTACAGAGGCACAGGTAAAACCAAGATGATTTTGGGTTTTTTTTACATTGACAATTTGTTCCTTTTTTTTTTTTAAGAATTTAAAAATAATTATTTTGTACAAAACACTGTCTAGTACCCAGGGAGAAGACTGCACAAAAGGTCAAAGAACAACTAAGCTCAAACCCTCCCTCATGGAGGCTGTCCCAAGAAAGAAGGTGTGAAGGAGTTTAGTCAGCTTAAAACAGTAATTGCTTTGCTCCCCAACCAAGTGCTCAAACTTGTTGTGAACTCTGTGAACAGCCCCTTGAGACAAGCAGGCAATAGCTCACAGCTTCACAGTTACATCCTCCTACAGTGACAGGCTCTGATCTCCATGCAGCTCTTGCACCATCAACACCACCATCTCTTACTTCCCTTCCTCATGCAGCATAGTGTTCAAGCTAAGCTCTTCATGCAATGGAGATCTTTAAGCTCTTGAAATTTCAGCATTCAGATTTCTCAAACAAACGAAACTTTATTCCCTCATTTCAGTTTCAGTAGGCTTTTATGGTACATAAATGAATTATACATACAAAGCTGGAAACAAGCTGCACATTGTAGCATTTCAAGGCATTAGAAATGATGCCACAGATTCTTAAAAATTAAGTATTTTCCTTGAGCAAATAAACAAGATGCTATCTCAAGGAATTAATGAAATGCCTTGCTCACAAGTAAAGGAAACATTAATTATTTGTATAGTGCTACATATCTCATGAACATTGATTTCATTTTTAAATGACACATTTTAAAGCATGTGAGCTGTTCTTTGATTTATAAGATTTTTATGGCATATGCACTGCTTGTTGATTTATAAGAAAACAATGCCTTCAAATATGGCTATAATCAACCATTTTCCTCAGACTTAGCCAAGTGTGTTATATTTGCTGTTTCCCAGTAATGGTAAGGCAAAGCCGAAGACAGCTTCCCATATGAACCACACTACCTTGTTTTGCTTAATGTCCACAAGATCTTCCAGATTTACTTACAGTTCAGGACTCATTGCCATTTCTTAACACTGTTGACAGTTTCTAAGTAAAGGTCACAGTCAGTACCAGACACCAGTGAATAAGAACAAGAACAGATTCAGGGGAGACTGGATAGAAAGCAGGCTTTTGTTCTGGAGAGGGAAATACTGAGACAGTGCTGCTGAAATAAACACCAGTAAGCAGCATGTCAGACTAGCTGAAGAAATACATGTTCCTGGCTTAGAGTTGATTTCCAAATTCAAAGCAAAACTATTCAGTTTCAGTTCCAAAACCCTGTAATGCAAGCAAGTAAGCATGAAGAAAATTATTTCAGATGAACTGTTATATTTTACTTCACTAGCAAGCTTTTGAAAGTTCATGAAATAAAAAGTAAATTAAAAAGGTAATTTAAACCTTCAGCTTTGTATTTTACACTTCTATGTAGGTTCTTTCTTTAAAAGGAAAAGCAATATTTTTTATAACTAAACATTGATAGAATTTGATGTAAATTTATAATTAAAATTGTATCTATCATTATACAAAATAAATGTCCTTTTTTTTTTTATGATTGAAAGTATTTCAGTATGAAATTGTTGTCTGTCTCTAAAGCTGGTCTCCTTCCTAGAGTGAAAAATGAGAAATTGTTACCAAATGAATTGCAAAATAGCACTCAAAGCTTTTTCCATTTTTCTTATCAACAAATGATATTCCAAGTTTTTGCTTCCTTCTGTAAGTTGATTCATTCTCTGTGATCTCTTTATTATCTCTGCAATTTTCTGACTCCTACTCCCAATGTGACTGAAAACCACCTTCTTATGATTTATTTTCATTGATTAAGGACTTTTTCTGATGAAAATTCCTTTTTGCTTCTTCGATAGGCCAGAGTACGTAATGAGTGAGCACAGAAAAAAGCACTGCAAAGCAAATCCAAATTGTGCTATTGTATCAGTGAAGTTACTAGCACAAGATCTAATACTCTAAACCAAAGAAACTATTTTAGAATTAAGCTTTATTTATCCAACTGTGAATCAGTACAACAGAGATATGTATTATTTCTGCACTGATCCATGAATTACAGAAGTTTTAGAATTGTTTTGCGCATCAGAAAGCAGTGTCTTTTTATAAATCATGGGTGGATTGAGAAAATTAAACCTAATACTTGAACTGAGACCTACCTAAGTTAAGACAAAGCTTACTAATTGAAAACTATTTCAGAAGCAAATTGTGTTAGAAAACACATTAACAGGCAAGGTGAATCCTAGATTGCCAAGGATCCGTCTCAGACAGTCGTAAGAACAATGAGAAGATGTGACTTCTTAATGATGCAATGCATGGCTCCCTCTGAAGTCAGTTTTAAGGACAGGTCACAAAGGTAATATGTGAGACCTATCCATCCTAACTGTCAAACGAACCTGCAGAAGAACATAAGAGTGCTGAGCTGACTTCTTGGAGCCCAGTTCTGAAACACTGTTCAACCTGACTGCAGCACAAAACTTACAACAGGAGTTCACAACACTTGAACATCTAATACAATATCTAAGGATGATGAAAGTAAGCAGTGCAATTATATGAGAATATAGATGTATTACACTTGCAAATTTAATTCTTCTTCCTGAGCCACTGTAACAACTAAACTATAAAAATTTGTATAGCACACACATATACACACAAAGAGCACCCACATGTGGCCCCTTAAATTAAAGTAAACTTAAGTTACTTACTGGTCTGAAAACATTTACTCATTTTGTAAATACTAACAAAGACAGTATTGTTCAATTCAAAAACTACCACATGTAGCTGGTATATATTTTCTTGCATAACCTTATGACTTTGTATTAAACTAAGGTATTATGTTGGTGACATCATGAAACCAGTAGTAACCCCTGTTGTTATCTCATTACATATTACACTCTATGTTCAAATTTAAGAATTTATTTTTAAACTAAGTGGAGATGGAAAGAGTCCACTTTCTTTTTATGCAGTATTCATTTTGTAGCTGACACGTTCAGATTGGAATTGGCTCTTGTAGGGCATTCTAAGCTTGTTCCCATCATTGTCATGTACAATTACATGGAATAACTCTAAATGAGACTCTGGGAAACAGTAGGATAACTTTGGTGGGACACCATTCTTATCCAAATGTAACTCAGGCAATCTCCAAAAACCATGGCGATAACCCAGCAGTGGTAATAGCTTTGCTTAGTAAATTAATATTATTTTGCTTATTAAACAACACGAAATACTAAAATAAAAAAAAACAAACCTAAAACACACTTTTACAAAGTAACTTGATTCTCTAGTACCATTTTTATACTCGGTTTTGGATCATCTTACTTCTCTGAGGTGAGAACTGCCCAGTGTGAATGGTCAAAGTTCCTGTCTTCAATATCTCTGAAAATTTAGCCCAAAGCCTGCCTGCCTAGAGTAGCATGCTTATCTAGAAAAAGACACGCCTTTTGGCTTAATAGAACAAAGGCTTCATGAGAAACGGTGGGAACTAGAGAAGGGCACCCTTCTGCAACTGCAAAAGAGCAGGAGGACAGGGTGTTGTGCTGCAGGCTACCTCACAAGGGGCTATCCACAGCAAGAAGTGATAAGCCGCTGAACAGGATTTTAGTGAGGATGAAGAGAGAGATCACCTTCACTCAGGACTTAGCAAACTCTTCTTGGCCCTTCCTCAGAAAGATCTGGTTGCTCTAAAGAGAGGTAGCAGCCTACCTAGTTCAAATTTTTTAAGATAAAATAAGGCTTTTTGCTAAGTTTTCTGACATTTATAAATTTCCTGATTTCTTCATAGCTGAAAATCTTTGGACAGCATTAGGACTTTTAAATTTAAAATACAGCATGCAAGATCTTTCTGCCTCAGAATTTCGAGCTACAAGAGATCTTGTTTCTATCTTCTTTCCCTCAAAAATACACTTTAAAAAATCTATAATAAGAATATTATTGAGTTTCTCAAACCAGAATATAATTGATTTTCTAAAAATTATTAGTTCAAATTTCTCTCTTTTTTTCCTTAGTTTACTACTTGGTTTTAGCAAATGTAGGTTGCTGCAGTGAAATCTTAAGGTCTCATTTAAGCAAATGTATTGATGAACACATGGCCCTGACAGAAGCGTCCCCCATCTCTATCGTGGAAAAGATATCAACCAGAAAAACTAAACAAACTGCATGGCTAAGCTAACGTGAATTTAAGTGGCTGATGAATTAGGAGGCTTTAAAGATAGAAAAGTGCTTATCTGCAGTATC